>CM035444.1:69123215-69175715 GCA_020310875.1 Ceratopteris richardii
GTTTAGAAGGTTAACCTATTCGGGAATCTTCGGATCTATACTTATTTTCGGCTCCCTGAAGCATTTCTTCGTTTACCACGCCCTTCTTTATCTCTGAGTGCCTAGGTATCCACCGCAAGCCTTTTGTCGTTTGAACTTCTTCGTTGAATGCTATATGTACCACTTCAACGTGCTATTACCTGCGATGCAAGGGTTTTATCAATGTTCATAGAAAATTGGTCGTGGGCAAAAGTGCCCCGATCACTGGTAGATCAAGATTCTTCCATAATTCTTCCATGCTAGTGTGTGCGATTCCATCGACTTGGATCACAGGTTGGAGATAAGCGGACTCGAACCGCTAACATCTGCCACAGGGTAAGCTACCGTCTCTCTGTCCTACCTGACAGATTTTACCATGCAGGCCGGCGATAGACAATGACTCCCCTCTGAACACGGCCTACGACTTTCATCGTACCGTGCTCTCTGAGGAAACAACTACTCCCGAATCAAGAGAGGCGAAAAAACAATTGGGGTACCAAATAAAAAAGCAAAAAGGCGCTTTTTTGTTTTTCTCTTCCTTCTCTTACTCGATTTCAGTTTCAATACCAAGTAGTTGGTCCCCTCCGACCCTTCCCACTAACTAATGGAACGAGCTATCTCGCTCATTCTACTTTTCAGATCCGGTTCTATGGTCGGTCTACAACCCCTGGTCGGATGTCTTTGGCATCCACTGGGGCAATCTTGTAGTTCCTACGGGATGGAGGCAATGGGATTGGTCCATGGGTTTAATTTCTTTTCCTACATTGTGCCTAAAGAGTTGAGGAGAGATAGTTCATCAAACTTTTTGCAAGGGCCAGTTCAATTCTCTTCCCCAGGGATCCGCCAACTGGGGCAGCCCTGTGGGAGCCGCCGACTCCAACTATTGCCCATGTACGATCTGTAATAGATCTAACCAACGACCCATCTTACCCCACCCTACACGACAGCCCATTCTTGTTCTATCTAGTAGAGTCTCTCAGTGGCATGTTTTGGTCCTCCTCCCACATTCCTGGAGAAGAAGTTAGCCACCCGTTTAGGTGGAAGATACTACCTTTTGTTACCACCTAAGCAATTAGGCATCCAACCCATAGGTGCAACGACCCACTTGCAAGGGTGGCGCTCTACCAACTGAGCTGTATCCCCTGTGCTTGCTTGGTACAGGTAAAGCATAGTAATGCATACGTGAACTGACCAAATGCTTCTCTCGATTTTCCTTGGCAAAACTGGGCCATCCTGGGTTTGAACCAGAGACCTCGCCCGTGAAGTGAATAATCGCACCTACACCACTATTGTATTGAGTATCTCATTGAAGTGGAGCATTAATAGAATTTTTTTTTAGAGGCGACTCATCCTTCTCGAACGCAGCATACAACTCCCCGTCGTACTGCGCTCTCCAAGTGTCCCCTTGTTACATCTCTTTGCTGAGGGCAATGACAATACCTTTGCAAAAATATACTTCATTTGATCGATGGAAGGGAAAGAAAAGGAGGCGGAAAAAAAACCTTTTGGCTTAACCTAACCTCATACACTCTAGGATCTTTTTTTTTTTAGCCTGTTACCCTTATATTGTTTGCCCTCCCCCTATGTTGGCGTAGAACTGAGGCATCTCGGCACATGAAATTGAGGGCTACTTGGCTATTCCAAGTAGGGGCTGGCTGGGTCAAATACCGCGAATTTCTGTTTTCTTTGGCATTTTTTTTCATGCTTCGGTCCGTCTTACTTTCCTCTTCTCAGGAGAGAAAAACTTGAATTTAGGAGATTTCTAACCCCTAGAACGAACCCTGCCCGTGCACATATGCATAGGGAAGTTTTATTGATTGCTGCTTCTATGGACCTCCAATAGAAACAGGAGAGGCTCGTTTAGTTTGATCCCTCCGATACCCCGCATGATTATTGAGGGTAATCCCGCAGTTCCTGGTTCGTGAATATGCATCATCAGGTGCTCCGTTTCTCATGTCTGGCCCGATATTCATCAGTTTGTGCTCGACAGATAGCCATCTATATACTGATAAGGAATGAATAGATTCCAGAGAAAAGAGGATCTTCCGGTGAGTATTATTTGAGCACTTTAATATATGATATCTTGAATTCATTCCCAATCTTGGTCTTGATCCATTTGATACTTGCATCATCACTTCCTATTATAATCAAGCCATTCACTTATATGCATATGTAGACAACTAGTCCTCCCTCCGTCTTGAGGTATAGGGAAGGGTCTTCATCACTTGTCTTGTATCCACATTTGCACAAATAATCCACAAGTATTTGATTCCATGCCCTTGGTTCTTACTTTAAACCATACAAAGCTTTCCTAAGTCTACAAAATAAAATCTAAATATTTAGGGTTTTCAAACCCTAAGGGTTGAGTCATGTAGATTGTCTCCTGAAAGTCACCATCAAGAAGAGCATTCTTCAAATCTAGTTGATATATTGGCCACCTCTTAGATGTGGCAACCTCAATGATTGCCCTAATGGTGGTCATCTTTGCAACTAGTGTGAATGTTTCTTCATGGTAAATCCCATAGGATTGAGAAAATCCCTTTGTCACAAGCCTTGATTTGCACCTAGCAATTGAAGCATCAAAATTTCTCTTGACATTATACACCAAGTTACCAATTCCCTTAATCCCTTCTTGTCTTGGATCTAGAATCGAAATGTTGTTGTCTTCAAGGGCTTTCTACTCTTCTTCCATAGCTTCTTGCCACTCCTTTGTGTTCGTGACCTCTTCATGGGAAGAAGCTTCATGGTCTTTGATAATCCTAGACATGAAAGCATAATGCCTAGCAATATAACTATCATAGAAAAGCCTTGAGGTTGGATGTTTTTCCCTTGTTGACCTTCGTTATTCTCCCCTTGGTGGGATAAACCTTCCTTGCCTTAGTGCTCTGATCTCTGCTTCTAATGGCATTCCCTCGTCTAACATAGATTCTTCAAAGTCTTCAAATTCATGTCCATCTTCATCAAGCTCCAGGAATATTTCCTTTCCTTTATTCAGTTATTGATGAGTTGAATCCATGCTTTAGATTCTTTGTATGTTTGGACCACTAATTTCCAAGCTATCTTGAACCCTAGCTCCATACCTCCTCTTTATCTCTTAAATGTCTTCATCTTGCAATGGAACTTTGGAAGCATACCATGGTTTGAGTTCATCAAACACTACATCTCTAGGTAAGTTTAACTCCTTTGTATTATGATTGTAACATCTATAACCTTTTTGCTCCATAGGATAACCAATAAACATATGTCTTTCAACCCTTGCATCTTAAATCCTAAATCTTGTGGCGCATGTGTGTAGCATAGACACCCAAATATTATGCTTCCTTCCATTCCATGCCTCATCAGGTGTCATGCCATGCACCCTTGATGTGGGACATATTCATCAAGTATACAAAAATAGATAAAACATCTTCCCAATATGTTAATGGAACATTCATTTCATATAACACACTCCTAGCGATTTCAAGTATATACCTATTCTTCCTCTTTGCCACCCCATTTTCTTCGGACATATACTTGCAAGTAATCTGCCTCTTTATTTCTTGGTCCTGCAAGAAATCACTAAAGGAATTGTAGAAGTATTCTCTCCCTCCATCCGGCCTTAGGGTTTTGATGTAGCAACTCTTTTCTTCTCAACCTAGGCCTTGAATACATCAAACACATATGATTTTTTATTTATAAAATACAACCATACTTTTCATGAGTAGTCATCAACGAAGGTTATAAAATACCTATAACTTGCAAGAGAGCACTCTTTGGTTGGCCCCACACATATGTGTGCACAAGGTCTAACACACCATGTGCCACATATCCACTCTTCTTGAAGGGCTACCTAGTGTACTTGCCTAGTTGGCAACCTTCACACATCTTGTATAATGTGGTAGATCTCTTACCAATTTCATTTTCTCCATGTCCTTTAAACTATGGGTGTTGATGTGGCCACAACTTTTGTGCCACAAAGCCAAGTCTCATATCCTCTTGTCTCCATATGTGATCAAAATTGCCTTCTTGCTTTGCTCTTTGCCAATGTTAAGAGTGAACATCCTTCCTTCATTATTTCCCTTGGCTATTAGCTCATATCCATTCCTTGTGCCTTCAATAAATCATCCTTTCTCGTTGAACTTTACTTGGTATCCCCTTTCAACAATCTACCGAACAAAGATTAAGTGCTTTGAAATAATAGGAAAATGCAATACCTCAGATGGTCCTCTTCATTTGTGGTTGCCTTCAAGCTTCACATCTCCCATTTGTTGGATCTCATGATCTGTGTTATCTCCTGTCTCCACAAAGCTTCTTTGCTTGATTGCTTAAAGACTACTATAATACTCCTCTGTACTTGACATGTTGTTACCACAACCGCTATCTATATACCACACCTCATCATGTGGTTGACCTTCACTTCTATGCTTCATAGCTAACAAATGATCATCTTTTGAATTGGTTGACAATTTAGCATAGTTACATTGCACTTTTTAGTTGTTCCCACCTTGCTTTTGCCAAAAATCCTTGGCATAATGTCCTTGCTTCTCACAATGAAGCATCCCTTTGATTTGGAGCAGCCTCTACCTCCATATCTTCCTCCTCTACCTCTACATCTTCTTGGATTGTCCTTCATCTCGGCTTGTTTGGCTTGTTTGATTGCTTTGGCTTCCTTTTTGGTAGTTGCTTCTACCTCTTCCTCTTGATACACCTATGTAGACTTTGCCTCTTCCTCCTTTTCCTATATAGAAGGCTTGGTTCAGGCTTCCCTTTGATCTATTGCCTCCATGATTGAGCTCTTTAGTCACCATAAGAGAGGTGAGATGCTTAAAATCAAATAATGAGTCCCTAACATACATAGAGGTTGTGAATGCCTTCCATTTATCATCTTCCCTAAGCCCATTAAGCGTGGGCAACTAGGTCATCATCATCTATGACACATCCTATTGAGAAAAGTGCATAAAAGATGTCTTTTACTTTGACTATGAAGTCATTAATGCTCTATTTTGATGACTTCCTAAGGTTTTTAAGCTCATTTTTTAGCTTGATTTTCCTAGCCTTTTTAGAGATAGAGTATAAACTTTCTAAACTCCCAAACCTTCTTAGATGTATATAGATCTTAGATATGACCTATCATGGAGTTGCTTATGTGTTGAGATAGAATGAAGATCACTCTCCTATCCCTTTCTTCCCACTCTCTAATGATTTTTCCTCATATTTTTAGTAGGTGTATGTGGATCTATCCGTGGCTTCACTTCAATACCATTAACCAACCCCCATAGACCCTTTCCCATAAGGAAGTTAGAATTCTAAAATTCCAAGGTTGGTAGTTACTCTTTTCAAGCTTCTATAGCATCCCATGTGTATGAGACTATCTAGTGGCTCATAATCTCTCCTTAGATTGTGATGGATGTGAGAAAGAGTGATGTGTCATCTTCCCACAAGAGTAGCCACTTGTCTTGAACCTTTGGTCCTCCTTCAGGTCTTCCTTGCCTTTGCTTAATTCCTTGGCTCTCAAGCCCCTTGAAGGCCTCTTCTTGTTTTCCTTAATGAACAATGTTGAGCTCTAATACCAGTGATGGAGTATATCCACTCTTGATTGCAGTAGAAGAATGATGGGCCCTTGCTGGGACCATTCTGTTTCCTACCAGAGTCAGATGAAACTTGAATCACTCTAGAACAATGGATTGAACCTCTGAAACTTTTACAAAGAAAATAGACTCTCTAAGATTTCCAACAAGCCATAGATCACTGAAAGATTTTGAAATTATTTCTTTTGTTTTTCTAATGAAAGTTTGCATCCATTGATAAAATGTCAAGGCTTGTTATAAGAGAAACAATTTCCTTTTTATAAGTTTTCTTAGTCTAATTGGTTTTTATATCTTTTGAATCCATGAAATCACTTTGATCTCTACCAAAATGAAGGTTAGAACTAGAATATGAGACATTTTTTTAAAAACGTTTGACTTTGGTACCTCTTCGTTTTGATTTGGAAAAAAAAGACTAGGTCTTGCAGAGATTCTTGCAAATTTAGGTTGATCTTCAATTATTCTTCTTATAACATGAAATTTTGCAACTTTTTAAACGTAAATCTAGTTCTAGTGATAGAGAAAATTGTGAAGAAGAATATGCGTGGTTTGGGAAAAGCATTTAGGGTTATGGTAACAAGGTCCTCATCTTGAATAGAACAATATACGTTTTATTGATTGTTCAACAAGATCTTGTACTCTAGTTAGGTGTTCTTGCATGGAACTATTGTCTTCCATTCTCAGATTGCATGGCTCTTCCAATACTACTTCCTAGCAATGTTGGGTGAGTAGAAGAGATCTTTAAGTCTATTCCAAGCATCCGTAGATGTGACACAAGGATGAAGGTGTGGAATCAAACATCTCAACTGAAAGAGTAATGAGATTCAATGCTTGAACATCTCTAGAATCCTATCTGTGTTGATCTTGACATTCGAGAATCTTGACCACAAGTAGCTTAAACTTGTCTAGGTGGGTTTTGTGTTTCAAAACTATAAGTAAACGCTTCACCTCTAGGATCCTCACTTCTTCTTTCTCTTCTAGGTGTATTTCTAGGTCCCTATGGTCAAAGCAAATCATTTGTCATATAATTCCACAAATCTTTTGCAATGAAAAGATTTTTTATCGTGAAAATCCGATATGGGTAAATCGAATTCTCTCATATATAAAGAATACACTTAGTACTTTACAAGAATCCTTTAGAATATTGAACACAATAATATTGTATGAGCACGCATATGACAAAATCTATGTCTAGATGTATAAATGGACAAGTTTAGATCACAAGAAGGAAAGATTTAGATGATAAGAATAACTAGACATTCACAAAAACAAATTTGCACTTGCCAAGTCTCTAAATGAAGGGGCTAAGGGTGAGTCTAGGAGTTCTTATTATGAAATTTCAAATACTAAGGAGTCGCAAATAACCAATTTAAACCAAAAACAGAATATTCTAGTTCATGTGTGTACCAACATCTCAATGTGATCAACATAAACTAAATCCAAACAATACCTTCTAATGTTCAATTAAGAGCCTCAAAATTCTAAATGGACAAAATTAGAATAACATGTGTTGGAGCTTAATGAGCAGAGCACACAAAAGCAACACTAGCTAGATAGAAAGTGTGTGTATTCCTATAGGTTGCAACTAGTAACAAGTGAATATACTAATGTTGTTCTAATTCTATAGCTAAACAAAGAAGTACAATGAGGACATCTTACTCTAGCCAAACCATGTTTGGAGAGAAACATGCCAAGAGTAAAGTGTCCCACAAAGATTCTCTTGTAATATATATATATATAATATGTATGTGCATGTCGCATTGTATGTATTGTGTACATGTCTTTGCAATGAGCATGCTTCAATGCATTATGTATCCATGTATGGGGTTCAAATAATGGATGTGATCATTATGCTAACGAGCCAACAAAAAAAAAGAAATAATATGAATATGTATATTATAAAATCTTCTCTTTTGCCATCCGGTTTGAATTGTGTGTACCTAAGCTCATGATTGCCTTAGGGACTTGGGACAAAGGAGACTAAATCTCTATCATCAAGAAAGTGCATATAGTGGTGGCATTTATACACTCATTAAATTATCAATCTGTGAATTTAACCCCATCAAGTGTATGAAGACATGTGCACACGTGATAGTTATTGTAGGAAAGGGACAAGTAATGCATGCAAATTAGGCGAAATCTACCTCACACGACACCTCTTACACAATGGCATGTATCACCATACTTGGTGGAGCACCAAATACAAAGTGAGTGATATGTCTTAGCTCCCATACCTGAATATAGCCAATAGTAGGTTCATTTCGAAGCTCTCAAAGAGATGCATCCAATGCTAGTATTTGATCTGAACTCTGTACTTCATGCTATGACAAAAAAAACAAAGTGGTAAGAAAGACCTACTCTTACTTCTATGCATGCTATGCTTCATAGACACACACATGAAGGGATAGACAACACCTTTAGGCACACATTCCACACCTCAAGCACACATGTATGCTCATGGAGAAGAAGATACACAGGCAAGAAGAAGCAAAATCAAAATTATGCAAAGTTAGCTTTTCAAAATGGTAAAAAAGTCTTTACAAAAGAGTCACAAGTGGCTAATATACATGTGCCCAAATTTTGTTCCTTTCACATAGGAGATGGACACTTTCTCTATAAATCACTAAGTTCCTACTATTGTACCAGGTAATGCTACATTCTTCAAGGATGATGCATCTAGAGGGCTCCTTTAGAGCCTTTACAATGCTTCTCAAATTTTTATAATGGATTTTGGGAAAAGAAAAGGAGCCACTTCTTGAAAATTTTAGGGGTCTACTTTTCTTCGCTTCTCTCTTCTGCTTTTTTATCTCTTTTTTCTTGAGTCCTCTTTATTTGTCTGCAACACTCTCCTCCTCTTAGTCTCTATCATCCTTTGATAGGCTTCTGCTGGTTTCCTTGACACATAGCGGGAGGGTTTTCTTGATGCACAACTGGTGGCTGGAGATGGACCAATTGTCTCACCTCTTGCCCACTTCTTCTTCTCCCACCTGATGCTATAATTTTCTTATGTATATTTCTTTTAACTACATGCAACCAGTGCCCAAGGAAGCCTTCAAGGCTTAGAGGCTATTTGTTACCTTGTCCAAGCCTCAATCCAATGCTTTCGTTTCACCCTTGATATTCCTTATATTCATACACTAGGGTTGTTGCATTATCATTGTTTTGCCTTGCACACATCCATCCGTAATAATGGCATCTCCTGTAGTGCGGCAAGGCTATTTGTTACCATGTACCTCATTCTTAATATTAATCTTCTTTGTTTACACCCTTTGGGACCTGATGCCTTCTTTCAAACTATGTCTTTTCTTTCCTTGTGTCCTATTTTAGCCTGATTCATGCCCTATGGGGCTCTAGATAGAGAGTAGTGTTTTGTGAATTGCTTTATTTTTTTATTTTATTCTTCTTTTTCTCTGACTAGTTTCTCCCTCCACACCTTGCATGACCATCACCATGACTCACACACATAGAGAGATTTGTTCGTCGTTCCACCTACCCATGTCCAAACTTCTTTTCTTCTACCAAATGTGGAGTAACCCCAAAAGGATGCCATGTGTCATCCTCTTAAAAACCCCCATATAAATATCATATGGCATTTCCTTATCCTTAAAAGCATTTTCATCCTCAAAAATGTAGATATAATATATGTAATGGTAGAAGAAAATGCTCAGACTCCCTTGAACCCCATGTACTCTATGTACATGGTCATCTCTCTCTGTGTGTTGTTTCCCCATATCCTTCCCCTTAAGAAGTCTAATATGAGATCATGTCAAAGGTGGGAAACCATCTAAGTGGTGCCTATTATCTCCCATATACACTCAGCTTCCAAACTATTACTCCCATGACATGAAACATCATCAAAATGACTTAAATCCATATGATGTATCCTCTATGGAGTAATAGTATGAAAAGCAAGTGTAAAGTGCCAAGCTTATAGGCTTGACCATACCATAATGGAGATAATAAACCATAGAATCCTTTGAAATATAGAACAAAGTCCCATAAAAAGTGACTCCAAACCCCATGTAGGACTAAATGATAGATTTCCCCTCATACCACTTTAGGTCTTCCTAACCTTGAGTGCAATCATAGGTAATAGTTTGATCTAAATTACCTTGTCAAGTATTCAAATCCATCATCCTAGTTCACATAAAAGAATTCCTTAGTAATAAAATGAAGTCTCTACATTCCATCAACTAGGAAATATTTGGTTTGTCATTCATAAAGTTGGACTAAGTTCTATTGGAAGAGCATCTATTGCCACTAGTGCAAACTCTAAAATTTTATCATCCCTTTAGTTTTCCATATGAATGTAAAAGCATTCCCTTGGAGATTCAAATAATCCATAAGTACCCATCCTCCTAATTGATGCTCACACATCATCCTCATGATGAAACACCAACTAAGAGTTTGGTAAACCAATAGGTTAGATCTATCTCTATCTCGTAGAAACCCTAAAGAGAGGAGTCATAACTACATCCCCAGTCTCACTAATGTCAATAAATAGATCATCGCATCTTGTCAAAGACCATAACTAGAAATAAACATAACTACTTCTCTCTAGAGTCTCCATGTGAGACTCAATCTAACCATCATGATAAACTGATCTCCCTCTTGTCTTTGATAGAAGCGTGCCACCCCTATCCATAAAATCTAATATAGAGAAAGTGAAACTCTCTCTCTCTATCTCTATAATCTTATCTAAGGAAAAGACCTCCAGTAGTGGAATCTATTCCACTTTCCCTTTCCCTTTGAAAGAGATTCTATTGAATCCATTTGCTCTACTCATCCATTTGATGTATTTTTTCCTTCCAAAATAGTGGAGAATCAAAGTCCCATGTGAAGGAAAATTACACTGAAAAGTAGAGTTAATGAATTCCTTCTAAAGTGTAGACTAAGAGATGTTTTCTTAAACACCTCTTCTCACTAGTGGAAAACATACTCTATTCTTATTCTATGAAGAAATTATGTTTTCCTTCTTTTTCCTCTTTCAAAGAATAGGAGCTAAAGTGAGACCTGTGAGCTAATGTGAGATCTCTTCTCGATCTCTGAAATCCTCAATCTCTCAGCTAATTCACACTTTTTGCTTTCCTTAAAAGAGAGATTTATGAATTTATTTGCTCCTCTCTTCCATAGACTAATGCATAATACCCCATTAGATACATTGCTATGAGTTGGAGAACAAATCTTGGATAAAGAATGAAGGTATATGGAGGAAATAAATTCCTTCTTAGGGTCGAAGCCCTCTGGTAAAATGGTAAGAAATGATGTGAGATGATACCATAGTACACAAATGTATATCCATACTAAAGAAACTATCTTTGCTAATTATCCTCTGTGCATGGATCTATATGAGCCATCCACACTAATGGAATTATCCTTCCTGAAAGCTACCGAAGTGAGTATATGATATGAATAGTGATAAAATCACCCATCACGTACTCTATTGGAAGAATAAATCTTTCCTAAACTATGAAAGATAACTCTCAATCCTATGGAGATGTCTACTAAGAGTTCTCCTCTGATCTAGTGAAACATAGTCATGAATGATGAGTCCTTTTCTCCGTAGCGATAGCAGAAGAGTGCTCAAAGGAAGTCATTTTCACCATCCCATACCAGTGTAACCTTCTTCCAATTCATGGTGACATACCTACACTAAACCTAATGTATATTCCATACATATGTAATAGAATATGTAGGTGGACTCTAATGAATCCCATGTCCTCAACTCATATAGGTGGCCTCGAACAAATCCCATATTCTCAAACTAGTTTAGTTTGGTTCTAGTCAACATATGACAGTGGATATCCCTTTCTATTCCAAACTAACTTGTTCCTAGGTACCAAGATTGAGTCTAAGTACCTCTCTATGGATCCCAACATACATATATGTATTGGGTACCCCAAACATTCCTGACTCAGGGATCTATGCTCAGGGATCTATGCTCTATGCTATAAGGCTAGTGCCATGACTATGGACTTCTTAATCATCACTCGAATCACATTAGCACCCATCAATGTTGTCTCATGAAACCCATCTCTATGATCCCATCTATTTGGTTTCCTTAGTAGTGTAGCGAAAATGCTTCACTAGTTACTCAAGTGATAAGCATGGGTGAAACTAGTCACTCTTTGGGTATTTGTCATGATACCCCATAGTCTCCTAATCATACCATGAGACTCTTTTGAAGGTAGGTAAACCTTCACTGTATTGGAGATAATGATAAATATATCTCCCATTATCCTCTATGCAACTTCTTGAAACCTATAGGATTGCATGCCAATTCCTAATGGTGAAGGTGTATCTCCTTGGCCTTAGAAATCCTATGGTCTAAATCCATAAGGATTATGTGTAGGGATCCAATTACTACTGAAGTTGCCTTACCTATGAAACTTTGATGGTCATAAGTCCATCAAGTACATGCTTAAAATAATGCTTACACCTTATTGATGTTTGCAAAGAAGGCATGTTAGTATGCCATAAAATTCTTACCTAAAGATAAGTGTGTATATAACACCATGAGGTGAAAAAAATTTTGATAGCATTTCCCCAAGGAAATGGAGTTCCAAAAAAAAAATTAACCATAAGATGAAACATAAGGCCTTGCAAGCCAATGTCACACATGCCATTCACTATAGCATAGGGCTTGGAAAGCCCATGGCATACAAGCCATATACTTGTAGAGAGTACATGTGTGGAAACAAAATGAAAAAGAAGAATGTACTCATGAAAGGAAGAGTGTGTGAGACTCATAATGAGTAGACCATGAAATGGGTAAACTCATGTGGATTAGAAATGAGCTTGCCAAGAGCATGGAGTAGGCTCCTCAAGCTTCTAACCAAGTACAAATGGGGTGAGACGCCCTCCTTATATAGATTTGGGAAAGGCTCTCCAAAGTACATATCATGTGGGATAATTCCCTTGAAAGGAGAATGAATACAATGGTAGAAGCAAATGGCAAGGTACCCAAATACAAGGGAAATACAATATAAAATGGAAATAAACTAGAAATGAAGTGCCTCCTAGATACAAAATGGAGATGCACTCATGTGAATACAAAATGTAGATGATGTAGGAGCAATCATGTCGACAACACCCCCTCTGCAGCTCCATTTTGGAGTGGCTGAGAATGCTCCAGAGGTCCACCAACTATTGGAGCAGAATTAGAGGTAGAGCCTTCGTGAACATGTCTGCCAAGTTCTCCTTAGAGGTACACTACTCCAGAGTAATCTCTTGAGACACGATCTTCTTGCGGATGAAATGGTACTGGATCTCAATGTGCTTCATCCGAGCATAGAACACTGGATTCTTAATGATGGCCAAGGTTGACTGGTTGTCTATGTGGATGCATGTTGGAGTAACCTGCAAAACACCAATGTCAGATAATAGAAAACAAGATAATTTATATAAGCCCTTCTCTTCAAAGCCTTGGGCAATTATGTCTTTTGTATGAGGATCAATGACTTTGACAAAGTTGTTATTAAACAACACCTCTTTGTTATGATCGATAATCGCTTTTATTGACAGCAAGTTCATGCATAAAGTGGGTACAAATAACATATTTGAAAGTGATATGCATTCCCCTTGAGCATTGGTGATCTGTACTTTGACTTTCCCTTCAATAAGTAGACTTTTGTTATTTCCAAGGTACACTTCACCTATGTGCTCTTCAAGTTCTTGAAAAGAATCTTTATCTTTACACATGTGCAAGGTCGCCTCGCTATCAAAGATCGATTCGTGAGGGGAGCTAAATGTAACTAGAGCATTTGCCGTAGTAGAGATAAAGAGTTCTTCGCTAGAGCAATGTGACCTATGTTGCAAAGGTTTGGATGAGTGCTTGGAACTAGAAGCCTTCAAGGTCTGTTTCTTCTTATAACAAAATTTCTCTAAATGAACTATTTTTCCACAGAAGCTACAACTATACTTCTTGGAGGAAGTAATCGATCCTGGCTTGGGTCCATTGCTCATATGATGACTAGTATTTTTCCCTTTGTTAAAAGGCCCTTTGGTCTTCATTGTAGTCTCTTGGAGGTTGACTTAGCATGCGAGTTATGAAGGAGCAAAAGAGGATGGACCTAGGTAGTTTGTTAAGTAGCCAGATGTCCATATCTTCACTGAAAATTTGCCGGCCACAAAGTTCTAACTTGCATTGATAGTCTTCAAACTAAGCTATGACTTTGGTTGTATCTTGCGACCGAATAGTTAGATTATGGAATTCTACTTCTAAAGCATAGATCTTTGAGGGTGTTTTATCTTCATATAAGGCCAGTAAAGTGTCCTAGGCTTCTTTGGATGTTTTACATGTCATGATGTGTCCTTTGGTCAGTTCATTATAGGCAAGTAGAAGTTGGCCTAATGCCCTTTTATCTTTAACATTTTAGATATGCCAAGATTCTAGGTTGTTGGCCTTATTGGGTTCAAGTTCGGACCGTTTACTACGTCTAAAGGAGATTGGTGTACAAATATGCTCTCATTACATCTTTCTAGAGATTATAGTTTTGCCCATTTAATTTTTCATCCTTGGGCATGAAGATGGGTGTGAAGGAAGGTAAAAACTGAGCCATAGATGAGATGCTAGCTTCACTCTTTGACATTACAATGTTTGAGTGACCTTGAAGTCATAAAGAAGTGTTTTTGTGCTTTGCAAGAGTAAGTGTCAAGTGTTCAAAAACACTTTCAAAGACACTTGTGTGCTAAGAAATTACTTGATAATAATCGCAAATTTTGGAAAGAAATCGAAAGGCTTGGCATCACACTGGAAATCCTTGGGGAGGGGGGGGCTTGGAATAGTCCTACATGTTGGACACTTTGGAGAAATGAGACGAGTCGATGCACGGAGAGAGCTCGTGGGTGGGCTTAGACTAGCCTCCAACCCACAAGTGTGCACACACACAACACTTCTTCTCTTATATTGCTTGATGTACAATGAGGATGGGGCACTTTATGCCAAATGGTACCAAATGATGAGGGTTAAACCTTATGGAGAAATACAAATGATGGCTTTATAATGTGAGGTGTAACCCTTTGAAAAATACAAAGTGTTCTCACAAAGTGTGTATCCTTGAAATGAGGATTGGTATGCCTAAAAAAGAGGGTTGATACCTTGGAGAAGTTACAAAGTGACCCTTTTAAAGGGTGCCGAAATATCAAGCAAGTATGAATGTGGTTGCTTAGAGCCTTAATAGAAATGGAACCTAAAGCAAGATAATACAAATAATGTGAATCAACATGACTGTGAGTCCCAATAAAATCCTCTTCAGTGTTTAGAAACAAAAGAGCGTGAATGAAGAACTGTCCCACATGATCTGTTCCTATTTCTTTATAAAATTAGAGTCAATAATTGCTAAGTATGACCGCTCTCCTTTTAAATAAAGGAATATTTAATGATCGCGCAATTGCTTGATAGATTTGGAGAAAGAATCTCGAGAGTATCGAGTGTGCTCCACATTCGTGAAGAATATGCAAATGAATGTCTATATTTGGAATATTCCAAATGTGCAAATTGCATCATTATTGATGTCAGCCACTATTACTAAGCATTTTTCAAAACAGATCAGTACAAATTTTGGTATGTGTGATCCTTTTTCTGAGGAAAATGGCGAGCGGGGGAAAAATTGCACCAATACTTCACCTAAGTAGAAATAGCGCTACACTATCAGATTGTTTGTATCTCTATCACTATCCTAACTTTCTCTTTCTCGAAGGTGCAAATAGCATCTGCTAAGCTATGATGTTGTGACATCATCACTGATGCCATGACCTCTAGACAATGATGTAGCGATCAAGCACACATTGTACAAAGCACACTCACTCTTTCTCTCTCTCGCTTGTAGAGAGTTGGTGCTCGACCTAGAAGTCTTGGCTAGAAGTCGACTGCAGGAGGTCCAGCTTCAGGGCATAGCCTTTTGATGGTACCAAAAGAAGAGTTCGCTTATGCCACTCATTCTTTGAGGTGATGACAGCTGATGTGGAGAGCAATACGAGTAGTAGTTGGTTAATAGGGATGCTGCAACACACAGTGATGGACTGTCAAATGCATTGTGATGAAGTTGTCAAAGAACATAGGGGTAGAGACCTGTGTTTGGCATGAATATGACAAAGCACATTGTTATAGCCATTGGAGGCTTCATTTCTATCATAGACTATAGCGTTTTCCTTCTCTGCTCATCTCTCTCTCCCTCTCTCTCTCTCTCTCTCTCTCTCTCTCAGTCGTAGCTAGGCACAGGAAGTTCACTACACTATGGAAACTTCACAAAGGCATGTGCATGCTTTGTCTGCAAGGAATCGATAGCATTATTGGACTCAGTAATTTGTTCTTCTTCTATTGCTACATATGCTCTCAAATGTGAAAGATTCACTTCAAGGGCATCCTTCCTTGTTTGAAGGTCATTGAGGGCATTCTAGACATCGAGATTAGTAGCTTGCAGTGTTTGATGGTAGTAGATAGCCATTTTCTTCGTGATGGAGTTCTCGAAACGTGGAAGCCCAACCCCACACTTATTGGATACGGTTCTCCTCCCACGTTCTAACCATTTGCATAGTGCATATAATAGCTAGGTTTTAACGTCTCGGCTATCAGGTTTGTAGGTCCAGGTTTACGACCTTATCTATTCACTAGGTTTATGGAAAAGGAGGAGGTTAATCAGGGATTCTTTGTCCTTCTCTCATCATGCCTTCACGTAAGAAATGCCACAATCACCATAATCACCACCACATGTGATCCCCTATCCTTACTAACAACCTAGGCAAAGATGGGCACTCCATGGAACCATAGGTTTTTTTTTAGATGTGCAACAGGAGGTTTACAATCAAGTAAATCATGCTGACGATAACAATGATGAACGTCCCAAAGGGGAGAATTGAGTTTTTAACCATCATTCAACCAATCATTTTGAAATAGACCACGAGATTGAGAACCTGAAACAGCAGAATGAAGCGTTGTTGAAGGAGATTTGTGCTTCCAGCTCCGAACATTGTGTTGGATGAGAAAGTGAAAACATTGAATGTACAGGTGCAAGAGAGTGCAGCCAAGGTTAATGCCTTAGCTACAGAAAACATGTTTGTGGAGGAGGAGAAACATAGGCTCGAGCTTGAGGTGGCATCCAGAAGGCAGGAAGTGGTGAGTCTACGAACAACCAATGTCAACTTGGTTTCTGAAAAAGAGACGCTTATTTTAGAGAGGAGAGGCCGCAAAATGACCTAATGGAAGCCCAAACAAGCTATACGACTATAGTGGAGCAATTATAGGAGACAAACAGGGCTCTCCATGCTATTGACAAGAGAATACGTGATTTGGACAATGAAGTCACCCATCTATGCGATGAGTGTTTATAAACACTGCAAATTCTTGAGATTAACTATCAACTCCTTGAAAATGATCATAAAATGGAGCAAACCAACAATATTTGCCACAAAAGAGGGTAGGTGGGAGGGAGAAATGGGGAAATGGGGTGGGAAAATGATGAAGAATAAGGGATGGGAGGGTGGGCAAATGGGCAAAATGAGGCCACAAAATGATTAAAATGATGGCAAACGGCTACTCCAAATGAGTGGAGAACAACACCACCACCACCAAAGTACCACCAAACACACCACCAAGACCTCCACCTAGTGCTCTGATACCATGTAGAGAGTACACATGGAAGCAAAATAAAGAAGGGAGTACTCACAAAAGGAAGAGTGTGTGAGACTCAAAATGAGTAGACCATGAAATGGGTAAAATCATGTGGATTAGAAATGAGATTGCCAAGAGCATGGAGTAGGCTCCTCAAGCTTCTAACCAATTACAAATGGGGGGAGAGGCCCTCCTTATATAGATTTGGGAGGGGTTGTCCAAAGTACATCTCACGTGGGATAATTCCCCTTAAAGGAGAATGAATACAATGGTAGAAGCAAATGGCAAGGTACCCAAATACAAAGAAAATACAATATAAAATGGAAATAAACTACGAATGGAGTGCCTCCTAGATACAAAATGGAGATGCACTCATGCATATACAAAATGTAGATGATGTAGGAGCAATCATGTCATCAACAATACTCATATACGAACTCCAAAACTTGCAAAAACATAAAATGCTTGCAACCACATCTTGGATGCATAACCTTGTATTTCCTACATGGTGGTGATGAATTATTAGTTAATTATGGATGTTTTAGACCTCTGATAGCAACTTGTAACTAGAGAGCAATGAAAACTTTATGTCCACCTATCTATGTTGCAATGAAAACTCTAATTAATTGAAACTCTTTTCAAATTAACTTACATATTGAAATTCAAGTTTTAAGTTTATTTTTCATTCATTTATGGAATACTAATGATTTTTATTCATGTATGTAGATGCCAATTTATGATATTGATGATCTTGCATCACACCATTCAGAGTTGCCAGTAAGACTTCATTTATTAGAAGCATCCATGAGGAGGCTATGCAAAAGTGATCCTATAGAATATGCAAGATTGAAAGAACTATATTCAAAAGAAGATAAAGTCCAAGATTTTTGCGATGATGATGATGATGACGACATGGCAGATTTTATTGAGGATTGGTATCAAAATGATAGTGAAGGCATTGCTATTTCTAAAAATGAGAAATATCTTTGAGAAGAATATAAGGGAAGTCGTTTGACACGACTAAGTGCAAGCTTACTTATTCTCAACCTTCAAGATAGAGTAATGTATCTGTTTTGACACTATTAAAGTATATTCTTTATTTTTCTATCTATTTATATATATACACACATAGACATACACATATAAACACATACATACACATATACATGCATACACACATACACATGCATACACATACATACAATTCTATGAAACTAAGGCCAAAGTGATGAAAGTTAAGGTGAGAACAAGAACCTGCATTGAATGAAGACTTTCTATCTGCCCATCCTATAGATAAAAATACAGGGAAAACCAATACGAGTTATATTGTCCATAATAAAAAACATGAACACTTGAAAAAAATGAAAGGCACCTATAAGAATAGAATCCTCTTTGACTCTTTGGCATCAAATATTTTTCCATCTTTGATTTGGAAATCTTTAGAATATTCCAGATAAATTGGCTTCTCTCGTTTTCCAGATGACCTAATATATGTGTTGTTAACTACTTTGTGAACTTTGCAGACAAATGTGTAAGTCTCAGTTAGTGAGGCAGCTATAAGGTCGTCCGAAGACCAAGGGAAGAAAATTTAACTAGAAGATTCTAAAGATTTAGGAATCAAATGTGGAAAAAGATTTGATGCCAGAGAGCCAAAAAGGATTCTCTTCTTACAGGTTCCTTTCATTTTTTTTGCATTCTATTATGTAAAGTACTTTTCTTACCTCTTAGGTTCCTCAAGAAAATTCATCAGGAGGAACCTAAGATGTAAGAAAAGTACTTAATATAATAGAACACAAAAAAAAAGGAAACCCACCTATAAAAAGAGAATCCTCATTGGCTCTTTGGCATCGAATCTTTTTCCATCTTTGATTTGAAAACCTTTAGAATCTTCATGATAAATTTGCTTCTCCCACTTTCCAGATGACCTAATATCTTCATTGCTAATTGAGAGTTGCACTTTGTAGACAAATGTGTAAGTCTCAATTAGCAAGGCAGGTATTAATTCATCTATAAAATGGGAGATAAAAAAGAGACTAGTAGCCCAGATAGACAAGTGGCATCTTGCATGCCTCAATAAATGGAAAGAAACTTAGAAATGAAATGTAAAAAAGTTAATGTTGTCACATCTATTCATTGAATGCAACAATGTATTGGAAAACATAGATAGATCTCACATGACCACCTTGGCCTTAACACATCAATTGAGACTTACACATTTACAAAATATGGACATACTTTCATACACACACATACATGCATATACACACATACACATACACATACACATATACACAGATACATACATATACACATACACTCACATACACACATACATAGATACACATACACATATACACACATACATATATACACATACACACACATGCACATATACACACATACATATATACACATATGCATACACATACACATACACACACCTACACACATATACACATACACATACACATACACACAGATACACATACATACACATACACATACACATACACATACACATACACATATACATATACACACACATTTATTTATTTATTTATTTTCATTCATAATACTTGTTTCATAAACTTATAGGTTACTATTTATAAAGTTTTTACCAAGCAACAATATTCTTCCTACATCACATGATGAAATGAAGAAGATAAGGAACAATCTTGGTATAGATTATCATTGTATACATGCATGTCCTAACGATTGTATTTTATATAGAGGTAAATATGCAGACTCTTTGACATATCCAAAATTTCGATCTCCTCGATATAAGGATGAAGACGGTAAAATCCCAAAAAGGGTATTGAGACATTTTCCATTATCTCCACGAATTAAATATATGTTTCAAAGCCTTGAATTATCAAATCATTTTACATGGGGATTTGATCATTGAAGTACTAATGGAGTAATGAGAATTCTAGTAGATAGTGCAAATTTTCAACATACTAATTCTAAATGGCTTGATTTTGCACAAGAGCCATGCAATCTGAAGTTAAGAGTTGCATTAGATGGGGTTAATCCATTTTTTATGAAATCTAGTAAATGGTCAACATGGCCAATGGTAGTCATCAACTACAATCTTCCATCATACCTTAGCATTAAAAAGGAACATTTGATTGTTTCACTTTTAATCCCAGGAAAAAGACAAGTTAAAGACATGAATGCATATCTTATGCCTCTCATTGATGATCTCTAGAAGTTATGGAGAGGTCCAAGATATGATGTATATTCTAGTAATGATGTATTTTTTTATTTAATATATATATAATTATATGTGAATTAATCTTATTATATTTTTATTGTTATAATAAGAATCTCAACAAAAATAATTATCTTCGACATTGATGGGTCTTGCTTGATGATCATCCATTACGATGCAAAAGAGAAGCAATACATTTTAATGGAAAGATTGAAATAGGTCAGTGTCCAAAATCAATGACACATATGGATTGGTATTGAAAATGAATAGATGGGCCTCTTATCCGAAATCTTCTATGACGATGAAGATGGTGAGAATGTGAAGATTAGGGGTAAAGGAAAATTGTCATTGGTAGAGAATATGTCGATATGGTATTCTTTGGAGTACTGGAAAGAGTTAAAGATATGTCGTCATCTTGATCCTACGCATATATTCAAGAGTATTGGTTATTCATTATGGCAACATCTTCTTGGATTAAAAGGCACAATAGTATCAAGAAATTATTTAAAGGCTCAAAACTCAAAACCAAAGTTATGGCCAATTTTTTATGAAAATCAACAAGAAACAACTTATGAAACTATTCTTGGATACTTATGACAAAGAAGATGCAAACTATCAACAATAGCATTCAGTCGATTTGAACATCGATAGAATATGGAGCATCTTTCCAAAACATTCTTATGTTGGATGATAGGAGCTTCTATAGGTTAAAGCTACATGATTGGCATAACTTTCGAAAGCACATTATACCTCTTGTTATCACTTATAAGGTAATTATCATACTTTTATGTTTAATATATAAGACTATTTGATATCTTTTCTTTACGAATTAATTTCATTATAATTTAATTTATGAATTATATAAGTGGATTGTATCAAAAGATATTGACAAAGACTCGATCCCACAAAAGAAACGTGAATGCAGCGAGCTACTATGTATGATGGAGAAAGAGTTTGCAATGTTATTTTTTGATATTCAAGTCCACTTATTGATCCATCTTGTGGATGAAATAGAGATTGCAGTAGTTGTAAACACTTGATGGATGTTTTGGGTTGAGCATTTTATGGGCATATTAAAAGGCTATGCATGACAAAGAGCAAAACTAGAAGGATCTATCCCAAGATGCCTGGTCTAGCGGTTGGGTCCCTCGCCTCTTGAGGCGGGGGCGAGGGTTCAACCCCCCAGCGCTGCGGGATATGTAAACCGCCTTCGGGCGTTGAAAACTGCCTTCGGGCGTTCACTCCGCTGTGCCTTCGGGCCGTCTACCTCGTCTACCCCTGCTCTTGTGGGATAAGGGGGGTCCCATGGGTACTATGCCCTTCCTTGTACAGTTGTTAATTTCAAAGTTAAAGTCCGGGGGAGTAGGCCTCGGCCGAACCTCCATTTTAAAAAAAACTAGAAGGATCTATGGCAAAGGGGTGGATGCTTGAGGAGTGCATGTACTATGTTAGTGAATTCCTTGGAAGAATTCATGAAGAAGTTCCATGTGCATGGACTAACGAGTCTTCTTCAAAATTGATAGATGAGGTATTATCAAGTAACAGAGCTCCATTTCAATTTACGTTTCAAGGAAAAAGTGATATTTCTACTTTCATTGCATATAATAACGAATGCATGCAAGCACTTGTTAATGAGTATGGACAGGAACTTCAAAATCTCCAAAGTAAAAGATGGAGAAACAAAAGATAAGGATGTAATCTCAATAATAATGAGAATACAGATATATCTTCTTTCACAGATTGGCTATATACACGTATGCAATGAGCCAATCCAAATAATGAACGAAAAGAGGGAGTTAATGATAGGTTGTGAAAGAAAGGTAATTTGATTTTACTAATATTCTATTTTTGCACATATAAGTATATTAGTTTCTCTTCTAATAATTTATGTTTGTAGACCTGGATGTTCACTAATATGTGGGCTTATGGACAACATATTAGAATCAAAGTTATTGATTCTTTGCATAAAACAGAGGATTCTAGCATTGTTGCCTCTTTCAAGCAATTATCATGTGCTAGTTCAAAAGATACGAAGCTTACAGATAGCAAACTTGGCTATGTAGGAAACCTTTGTTGGTATCTACAAAATATCATTTCGTATCTTCATGTTGGAGTTAGACTTCTGTGGAAGCACGCGAACAGCACAAGGAAGAAGAAGAAGCTTGGAACACAACACACAATACTGAATGTATTACTAGAGAATGTACAAAGATAAGTAGCCCATTAGGGCAATAGGCGTATATACAAGCCGAGGGAAAAAAACCTCCTAAAGAGGGAAAAAAGTGCCCCAGCAGTCCTAGTGTGATCACACACATCACTACCTAAATATATCAACAAATCCCCCCTGGGAGTGATGCGGTGAACAAGGAGCTGGCACTCATGTATAAGGAAGTGCCAAGCTATGTGGAAATCACTCCACAAAAGGAAGTAAGCCCAAAGCTTTGCGGAAAGCTTCAAACTTCTCCCTAGGCAGAGCCTTCGTGAAAAGGTCTACTATGTTCTCCTGCGTGGGCACATATGCCAAGCTGATCTCCCTAGCAAAGAACCTCTCCCTGACATAGTGATAATGCACCTCAATGTGCTTAGTGTGAGCATGGAACACAGGGTTCCTTGCAACTGCCAATGCGCTCTGACTATCAGTGAAGATGGTGGTGGCAGAAGACTGGCCAACACCCAAATCAGCCATAAGGCATCTAAGCCACACACACTCAACAGTCGTTGTGAAAGATTGCCCTATACTCAGCCTCACAACTGGAAGTGGCCACAGTAGGCTGCTTCTTGCTCAACCAAGATATACATGAGCTACCAAGCATGAAGCAAAAACCACTGGTGGACGCACGAGTGTCATAGCAACCAGCACAATCTGAGTGAGAAAAAGCATGCAAATCTGGCGGTAGTGATCCCCCCTTGGGATAAAACAACCCAAGTAGCCGAGTACCACTCAAGTAGCGAAAGATGCGCTTAACCGCCTTCCAATGTGTGACTCTTGGGCAATGCATAAACCTGCTCATCTGTGAGACAGCAAACTGAATATCTGGCTGAGTAATGCATAAATAAATCAAGCATCCAACAGCCCGCTGATAGAGAACAACATCAAATGCATCTCCAGCATCATGAAGACTCAATCGTAAACCTGTCTCCATAGGAGTAGCAATAGGCTTACAGTCTTCAAGGCCAAAATGCTGCAATAATGTGTCAATATATTTCGTTTGACACAAAGCCATCCCACCATCATCTTGCATAAAGTGAATGCCCAAATAGTGATGCAAATGCCCCAAATCAGATATCTCAAATGAGGCATGCAAATCAGCCTTGAAATCAGCAATATGCTTCTCAATAGGACCAGTGAGGAGCATGTCGTCAACATAGACAACAATGATCAGAAGCACATCATTAGCACGCTTAACATATAAGGTGCTTTCAGTTGGACTGTTCTCAAAACCAAGTGCAATCAGATAGGCATGTATCTTCTCATACCAAGCACGTGGTGCTTGCTTTAAACCATATAATGCCTTCTTTAACCTGCACACCTGGTTTTCATGCCCTTTCTGCACAAAGCCACGAGGCTGAAGAACATACACTTCTTCATGCAAGTCACCATTCAGAAATGTTGTTTTAATGTCCAACTGATGTACATTCCAACCATGATGGGCTGCAAGTGCACAAATGCTCCGAACAGTAGTCATACAGCATGTAGGTGCAAAGGTCTCATCAAAATCAATGCCTCTTTCCTGCGCATAACCCTTTGCAACAAGCCTAGCCTTATACCTGTCAACTGTACCATCAGGTTTACGCTTCAGCTTGTATACCCACTTAGTGCCAATGGCCTTCTTTCTAGGAGGCAAGTCACATAAAGACCATGTACCATTCTTCATTATAACATCATGTTCAGATTGCATAGCAGTCATCCAATTTTCTAAATTTTGTGCTTCATCAAAAGAAACAGGCTCATTCTCATCATAGAGACTAGATGCAGCCATAGCATAGCAATCTGATGCAAAGGAGGCACTATGAGAGCCTGAACGAGTACGATATGACAAAGGTGCATCTAATTTGCTGTCACGCAAAGTCTGCACCAGCCATTTTGGCATAGTTTTTGCTTGCTCAATATCAGCTCTCTCATCAACAAGTGCATCATGTAAATCTGCATCAGAAATGGAATGATCTGCATCATCATATGAAACCTGCAAAGGTTGAGAAGTTGCCTCATTAGGACCAGCACTAGACTGTCCACCTATAAAAAGAGGCATCAAAGTATCATACATGTCTTTAGAGCTAACAGATGTCTCCTTAGTACATGAAAGCAATGGCTGAATAGCATCTTCCACAAAGACAAAATCACGGCTAACCAGAATGCGTTTAGTCTGTGGATGATACAGATGATAGCATTTACTTTCAGAACTATACCCAACAAAAATACATTTTACTGACTTATCATCCAATTTTCTGCGATGTTGTTCAGGCACTAATGCATATGCCAAACAACCAAAAACACGCAGATGAGCAACGGATGGCTTGCGGTCATGCCAAGCCTCATATAGAGTGATAGACTATAGCGCTTTAGTGGGACACCTGTTAAGTACATATGCTGCACACATGACAGCCTCAAGCCAGAAACTATGTGGTAAAGCCTGAATCTTGACCATACACCTCGCCATCTCCATGAGTGACCTGTTCTTCCGTTCAGCAACTCCATTCTGTTGAGGTGTATACGATACTGTACACTAGTGTTTTATCCCACGTTCAGCCAGAAATGCATTAAAAATCAGAAGACATATATTCCCCCCCTCGATCAGAACGGAGGGTGCTCATTTTACATGCTGACAGATTTTCAGCCAAAACCAAAAACTGTTTGAAGCACAAAAACACTTCGGACTTTGCCTTCAATGGATATACCCATGCATGCCTGGAAAAATCATCAATGAAAGTCATGAAGTAAAGATAGTTTCCAAAAGAAGGTGTCTGCATAGGACCACAAACATCACTATGTACAAGCTGCAATTTCTGCGTAGCCCGAACTGAACCATCTTTTGAAAAGGAGGAATGCTGCATTTTGCCCAAAATACAGCCTTCACATACATGTTTTCCAGGTGCCTCAAGCTTGGGCAAAGAAGACACCATATCAGATTTCTGCAGGCGTAGCAAACTAGCAAAATTCAGATGACCAAAGCGTGCATGCCAAAGCTTTGCATCTGACATAGCCTGAGAATCATGAACTGCACATGCCGAATCATTCACAGATCTTTCATAGTCTATGAGCTTATACAACCCACGACATAAAATGCCAGAAGCAATAATAACATCGCCATTTGACAGATCATGAATTGTACATCTGTCATCAACAAATTTCACAACCAAGCCAATCTTGGCTAATGCAGAAACTGATAACAGATTCTTCTTGATCCCTGGCACAAATAAAGCAGCTGACAAGGTGAAAGAACTACCATCAGCAGTAGTCAGAATGATCTTACCAACTCCCATAACAGGATAAGAGGAGTTGTTGGCGCATGTGACAGTATTCCTTGTAGAGGCAGGCTCGAGTGAAGAGAAGAAACTGTGTTGCGAGGTAATATGTTTGGTCGCCCCACTGTCAAAGTACCAAACATATGAGTCCACTGCAGACATGCACTGCTCATGAGAAGATTGGTCAAAACTGCAAACAGTAGTAAATGCCCATTCTTCTTCCTGCACAAGATTAGCAGACTCTGTTTTTGGTGTAGAGGTTTGTGCAACAACCATTCTAGCCTCCTTTTTCTTTGCCTCTTTTGCAACCAGTTTTGGACAGTTCTTTATGATATGATCATTCCCTTTACAGTACTTGCAAAACAATTTCTGCTTTTCTGATTTATTCTCATCTTTATCCTGGTTCTTCGAATGTGAAGCATTTGCATATTTCTGCTTACTAGTAGAAGAGCTCCATTTTCCTTTGCCCTTCTGACTAGCCAGGAAAGCTTGATTTGCAACACGCATAATGGACCTGTTCTGTCTGGACTGATCTTCCTGCAACAGAACAGAAACTAACTCTTCAAATGATAAGGCATTCGGATTTCCTTTCATCATCAACCGAAGAGTAGAAGCAAAACTCTGGTATGAATCAAGAAGACCATTCAGAACGGTCTGCACAAGTGAGCTATCTGGTATAACCTCATCAGCATAAATCAACTATTCCTTCAAATCTTTGATCTTCATTAGGAAACTGTCCATAGAATCACCTTCATTCATATGCTCACTGTCCAACTGTTTTCGGAGGTAAGCAATACGAGCCTCATTCCTAGCTTGATACAATGTGGTAAGTGTATCCCAAGCATCCCTAGCTATTCTACAAGAGCGAATGTGAGGAATAATGGCACGTTTGACAGACAAAGCTATCAATGCATGTGCATGGGCATCTCTGCCATCCCAACAAATCTGCTCTGCAGTAGGTGCAGCGAAACAACAGCACGAACAGGAATCTGCACAATATCATCTTCGACACCATCTTCATGAGCTCTAGCACCTGTATTTGTAGTACCTGTTGTTACAGGTGTAACAGGACGTCTTTCAACACCCTGCACAATGCTCCATAATCCTTTTGCAACCAATACATGTCGCATCATATAAGCCCATAATGGGTAGTTGGTACCATCCAACTTATCCTCAACAGCCAACATACGGAATACATCACTACTTTCAGCCATGGCCGGTGACTAAAATACCTTGATGCAGAAAATTGATTGTATCTCAAAAAGTTGAACAGAACTGCGCAGATGAGTTCTGCTAGACCTGTAGCAGAGTTTGAGACGCTTAAACTGGCGAACAGAAACTAGTATATACCTTTGGCACAAAAAGATGAAATAGCCTGCACAAGCACTGCGATAGTGCGTTCGGAGGCCGCAACGAGCTCAGATCGCGATTTCGGCACCACAGAGCGAAGCGGTTTTTATCTCGAAAACACCCTGAGTATGCTCACCAAAATTCGTACGATTCTGAGACTGCAAACGGAGGAGTGTCGACGGCGCCCTAGATGAAGCGACGACCTACTCTACCAATTGTTGGAGTTAGACTTCTGCGGAAGCACGCGAACAACACAAGGAAGAAGAAGAAGCTTGGAGCACAACACACAATACTGAATGTATTACTAGAGAATGTACAAAGATAAGTAGCGCATTAGGGCAATAGGCGTATATACAAGCCGAGGGAAAAAAACCTCCTAAAGAGGGAAAAAAGTGCCCCGGCGGTCCTAGTGTGATCACACACATCACTACCTAAATATATCAACACTTAAAATAAGTTTAAAAAATTATATTTTTTATGATATTGTTTATTATTTTTGTATGCACATAATAATGAAGTTTTGTTTTTTTTATACTTTGATAGGTTAGTTTGAAGATTGATTGTTTTTTAGCTGAGTTTAAAGGTAATAATTCCACATTGAGAAGGGAATTATCTAGGTTTTCGGCAATTGACTCAAACATTGAACAAACATTTCTTTATAAAAACCCAGATGCTCATCCTTGGTGGCAAGTCATTCATGTTCAACATAGAGGTCTCTCATCGTTTGACAACTTTATTGTTAGAAAGATCGAAGAAATCATGTTGATGATTTATCATCAAATATTGATAAATTGTCATCTCAGAGAGAAATTAGAATCGTTCTACATGACAACAATAATAATCTACTTGATGAGAATGATAATACTCTATATGCTAATTCTACAGATGATGAAGAGGAACTATTATAAATCAATATTAGTCCATCAATAGATGATGTCATTTATGAGAACACAAATTTAACAATAGAAGAGATAACAGAAATCAATAAAGATAATGAAGATGAAACTATATTGATGTCTTACCAAAATGATGGAAATAATGAAAACACATGACTAGATTAGACAATAGATCTCCCTCGATTTATTTGGAATACGAAATGAATCCCACCATAGAGATGAATATATATTCTTCTAGGTTAGAACATTATGCTCGAGGAAAGATCTTAAGTTTTTCCCAAAGAGCTCTATAGCTTTCTAACTCTAGTTAATGGTTGTTAGCTTGAATAATTTGAATGGGTATAAGACAATAGATTCTCCTTTATTCAAAGGGAATACAGGTGAATCCCACCACAAAGATGAAAACATGTTCTTTTAAATTAGAACATGAAGCTTGGGGGTATGCCTATAATTTTGTAAATAGATTTATTTTTGAGAAAAAACAATATCTCCCATGTATGTATGCATATATGTGTGTTATGTCTCTACGTATATGGATATGAGTGTGATAATGCATGTGCATATATGCACACACACACACACACACACACACACACACACACACATATATATATATATATATATATATATATATATATATATATATATATATATATATATATATATATATATATATATATATATATATATATATATATATATATATATATGCATACGTGTATTCATGTGCATTATATGTATGCATGTGTTAGTATGCACACACACACACACACACACACACACACACACACATATATATATATATATATATATATATATATATATATATATATATATATATATATATATATATATATATATATATATGTGTGTGTGTGTGTATGTGTGTGCATGTATGTATGTATGTATCTATCTATCTATATATATATATATATATATATATATATATATATATATATATATATATATATATATATATATATATATATATATATATATATATGCATATGTGTATTCATGTGTGTTATATGTATGCATGTGTTAGTATGCACACACACACACACACACACACACACACATATATATATATATATATATGTGTGTGTGTGTGTGTGTGCGCATATGTGTATTCATTTGTATATGTATGCATGTGCATGTGTGTGATATATGCAATTATGTTTACAATTGTGTATGCATGTATATGTATACATGTAAGTATATATGCATGTGTGTGATTTGTATGTATTTACATGTGTGTTTTATATATATGTATGTGTATCTGGATGATGTGTATGTATCTATATATGTATTATTTTCCTCATTGATTCGAGTAGCTATATACATAGAGGCATAAGGTTGGGACGAGAGACATCTCTAGCAGGTGGTATTCTATACACTTTTCTTGTATATTTGTATACCTAGAATCCTATTATATTTACTTCTATTTTAAGATTCTATTATTATATGGTCTCATTGATTTGTGTAGTCAATGATTTGTGTTCAATCTAGGTGATGCATATGCACTTGAAGACGACGTTATTGAAATCAATTTATACAATAATAAGAAGAGGACTAGATGTAATGTGTGTGTATATATGTGTGTATATATATTTACATGATGTGTATGTATCTATTTATGAATTATGATTCTCGTTGATTCAAGTAGCTAATGATTTGTGTTGAATGTAAGTGATGCAACTGCACTTGAAGATGAGTTATTGAAATCAACATAGATATACATACACACACACATATGTGTGTGTGTGTATATATATATATACACACACACAGAGAGAGATAAATATAACAAATAAAAGTAATAGATTCAATGCATTATCAAGATGATGTGACATAAGTATTTGCATCTCTTTCAAACACCACTTATGAGACAACCCGATGCCGTATTCTATCTCTAGTGAATTAAGTACGTACTTTTTGTCTCTCTCATCAAATGCACTACAAAAAAAAGATCATGTAAGTAAAACATAAAATATATATTTATTTTATACGTAAAATTTATACTTATGCCCATTTTAAGTGAACAAAATGTAGGTAGGAGTTACATAAACCTCTCATTATTTTTTTAAGCTCCAAAGCATGTTTGATGTATATCATATTGCCCTCAAGTTCTATATCACACTACAGTCCTACGCTACCTATGCATGTCCTCGTAGGTCCCTGTGTTGTGCTCTCATGAGCTGTAGGTGGTATAGGTGTCCTGAAAATAAACAAATAAAAATGAATAAAGTATGTGTTATAATATCATTAAAAACATTAAAATATAAAAAGGAAACATATGTATGGGCAAACAACTCTCTTCTTATAAATGGAGTGGCAGAGGAGCCTTCCTCTAGATGTTGGGTAAGCATCTAGATTGTATAGTGTAATTCCTCATCCGGCATGTGTGCATGCTCATGCATGACATCCCCTAAGGAATCAAACAAAACTTTTCCTCTCATAAGATTCTTTTTGAGAGTAAGTTTTGTCTTTCACTCTCTACTACAATCCATAATATCTGTACATATAAAACAAAATGGATTAGAAATCAATATATATATTTGTGTGTGTGTGTATGTATGTATATGTGTGTATGTATGTATGCATATCTATGTGTATATGCATGTGTATGTATGTGTGCATTTGTAAGTGTGTATGCATTTGTATGCGTGTATGCATGTGCTTGTGTATATGTGTGTGTATGTGTATGCATGTACATGTGTCTATATGTGTGTGTATGTATGCATGTATGTGTGTGTATGTGTGTATACATGTGTATGTATATGTGTGTGTATGTATACAGGTATCCCCCCCTTGATCAAAATGGAGGGTATCCACTTTACATGCTGATTGCCTTTTAACCATAACCACAAACTGTTTAAAGCACATAAACACTTCAGACTTGGATTTCAATGAATAAACCCATGGATGCCTAGAAAACTCATCAATAAAAGTCATGAATGTGTCTACATAGGACCACAAACATCACCATAAACAACCTACAATTTATGAGAAGCTCTAACTGAACCATCTTTTGGGAAGGAGGAGCATTGCATTTTGCCCAAACTATAGCCTTCATAGATATGTTTAGAAGGTGCCTCAAGTTTGGATAGAGAGGACTATTGATATATCTAGGTAGTGATGTGTGTGAACACACTAGGACTATCGGGGCATTTTTTTCCCTCTTTAGGAGGTTTTTTTCCCTCGGCTTGTATATACGCATATTGCCCTAATGGGATACTTATCTTTGTACATCCTCTAGTAATACATTCAATATTGTGTGTTGTGCTCCAAGCTTCTTCTTCTTCCTTGTGCTATTCGAGTGCTTCCGTAGATGTCTAACTCCAACAATTGGTATCAGAGCAGGTCGTTGCTTCATCTAAGGCGTCGACGACACTCCTTCAATTGCAATCTCAGAATTGCATGAATTTTGGTGAGCATACTTAGCGTGTTTTTGAGATCTGATCTCGTTTCGACCTCTGAACGAACTATCACAGCACTTGTGCAGGCTATTTCATCTTTTCGTGCCAAAGGTATATACTAGTTTCGATTCGCCAGTATAAGCATCTCAAAGTCTACTACAGTTCTAGCAGAATTCTTCTAGGCAGTTATGTTCAACTTTTTGAGATACAGTCAATTTTCTGCATCAAAGTATTTTAGTCACCGGTCATGGCTGAAAGCAGTGATGTATTCCGTATGTTGGCTGTTGAGGATTAAGTTGGATGGTACCAACTACCCATTATGGGCTTATATGATGCGACATGTGTTGGTTGCAAAAGGACTGTGGAACATTGTGCAGGGTGTCGGAAAACATCCTATCACACCTGCAACTATTACAACTGCAGGTACTGAAGCTGATGCAGAAGGTGTCGAAGATTATTATATTCTACATAATCCTGTTTGTGTTGCAGTTTCTACTGCACCTACTGCAGAGTAGATTCACTGGGATGGCAGAGATGCCCAGGCACATGCATTGATAGCTTTGTATGTCAAACGTGCCATTATTCCTCACATTCGCTCTTGTAGAACAACTAAGGATGCTTGGGATACACTTACCACATTGTACCAAGCTAGGAATGAGGCTTGTGTTGCTTAACTCCAAAAACAATTGGAGAGTGAGCACATGAATGAATGTGATTCTATGGACAGTTTCCTAACGAAGATCAAAGACTTGAAGGAACAATTGATTTCTACTGATGAGGTTACGTTCTAAATGGTCTTCCTGATTCATATCAGATTTTTGCTTCTACTCTTCCGTTGATGATGAAAGGAAATCCAAATGCCTTATCATTTGAGGAGTTAGTCTCTATTATATTGCACGAAGATCAGTCTAGGCAGAACAGGTCCATTATGCGAGTTGCAGATCAAGCTTTCCTAGCTAGTCAGAAGGGCAAAGGAAAATGGAGCTCTTCAACTAGTAAGCAGAAATTTGCTAATTCTGCATATTCGAAGAAGGAAGATAAAGATGAGAAGAAATCAGAAAAGCAGAAATTGTTTTGTAAATACTGTAAAGGGAATGATCATATCATAAGTCCAAAACTGGCTTCTAAAGAGGCAAACAAGAAAGAGGCTGGAATGGTTGTTGCAGAGGCCTCTACACCAAAAGCAGAGTCTGCTAATCTTGTGCAGGAAGAAGAATGGGCATTTACTACTGTCTGCAGTTTTGACCCATCTTCTCATGAGCAGTGCATGTCTGCAGTAGACTCAGATGTTTGGTATTTTGACAGTGGGGTGACCAAACATATTACCTCGCAATGCAATTTCTTCTCTTCACTCGAGCCTGCCCCTACAGGGAATACTGTTACATGCGCCAACAACTCCTCTTATCCTGTTATGGGGGTTGGTAAGATCATTTTGACTACTGCTGATGGTAGTTCTTTCACTTTTTCAAATGTTTTATCTGTGCCAGGGATCAAGAAGAACCTGTTATCAGTTTCTGCATTAGCCAAGATTGGCTTGGTTGTCAAATTTGTTGATGACAGGTGTACAGTTCATGATCTGTCAAATGGCGATGTGATTATTGCTTCTGGCATTTTATGTCGTCGGCTATATAAGCTCATAGACTATGAAAGATCTGTAAATGATTTGGCATGTGTAGTAAATGATTCTTAGGCTAAGTCAGATGCAAAGCTTTGGCATGCATGCTTTGGTCATCTGAATCTTGCTAGTTTGCTATGCCTGGATAAATCTGAAATGGTGTCCTCTTTGCCCAAACTTGAGGCACCTGGAAAACATGTTTGTGAAGGCTGTATTTTGGGCAAAATGCAACGTTTGTCCTTTCCAAAAGATGGTTCAGTTTGAGCTACTCAGAAATTGCAACTTGTACATAGTGATGTTGGTGGTCCTATGTAGACATCTTCTTTTGGGAATTATCTTTACTTCGTGACTTTCATCGATGATTTTTCTAGGCATGCATGGGTATATCCATTGAAGGCAAAGTCCGAAGTGTTCATGTGCTTCAAACAATTTTTGGTTTTGGCTGAAAATCTGTCAAAATGTAAAATGGGCACCCTCCGTTCTGATCGAGGGGGGGAATATATGTCTTCTGATTTTAATGCATTTTTGGCTGAACGTGGGATAAAACACCAGTATTCAGTGCCATTACACCTCAACAAAATGGGGTTGCTGAACGAAAGAATAGGTCACTCATGGAGATGGCGAGGTGTATGGTCAAGAGTCAGGCTTTACCACATAGTTTTTGGCTTGAGGCTGTCATGTGTGCAGCATATGTACTGAACAGGTGTCCCACTAAAGCGCTGCAGTCTATCACTCCATATGAGGCTTGGCATGACCGCAAGCCATCTGTTGCTCATCTGCGTGTTTTTGGTTGTTCGGCATATGCATTAGTGCCTGAACAACATCACGGAAAATTGGATGATAAAGCAGTAAAATGTATTTTTGTTGGGTACAGTTCTGAAAGTAAAGGCTATCGTTTGTATCATCCACAGACTAAACGCATTCTGGTTAGCTGTGATGTTGTTTTTGTGGAAGATGCTTTTCAGCCATTGCTTTCATGTACTAAGGAGACATCTATTAGCTCCAAAGACATGTATGATGCTTTGCTGCCGCTTTTTACAGGTGGACAATCTAGTGTTGGTCCTAATGAGGCAACTTCTCAACCTTTGCATGTTTCATATGATGATGCAGATAATTCCATTTCTGATGCAGATGTACATGATGCACTTATTGATGAGAGAGCTGATATTGAGCAGGCAAGTACTATGACAAAATGGCTGGTGCAGACCTTGCGTGACAGCAAATTAGATGCAGCTCTATCATATCGTACTCGTTCAGGCTCTCATAGTGCCTCTTTTGCATCAGATTGCTATGCTATGGCTTCATCTAGTCTTTGTGATGAGAATGAGCCTGTTTCGTTTGATGAAGCACAAAATTCAAAAAATTGGATGGTTGTTATGCAATCTGAATATGATGCTATAATGAAGAATGGTACTTTGTCTTTATGTGACTTGCCTCTTGGAAAGAAGGCCATTGGCACAAAGTGGGTATAAAAGCTGAAGCGTAAACCGGATGGTACAGTTGACATGTATAAGGCTAGGCTTGTTGCAAAGGGTTATGCAAAGGAAAGAGGCATTGATTTTGATGAGACCTTTGCACCTACATGTTGTATGACTATTGTTTGGAGCATCTGTACACTTGCAGCTCATCATGGTTTGAATGTACATCGGTTGAACATTAAAACAACATTCTTGAATGGTGATTTGCATGAAGAAGTGTATGTTTTTCAACCCCATGGCTTTGTGCAAAAAGGGCATGAACACCAGGTGTGCAAGTTAAAGAAGGCATTATATGGTTTAAAGCAAGCACCAGGTGCTTGGTATGAGAAGATACATGCCTATCTGATTGCACATGGTTTTGAGAACAGTCCAACTGAAAGCACCTTATATGTTAAGCGTGATAATGATGTGCTTCTGATCATTGTTGTCTATGTTGATGACATGCTGCTCACTGGTCCTATTGAGAAGCATATTACTGATTTTAAGGTTGATTTGCATGCCTCACTTGAGATGTCTGATTTGGGGCATTTACATCACTATTTGGACATTCAGTTTATGCAAGTTGATGGTGGAATGGCTTTGTGTCAAACGAAATATATTGACACATTATTGCAGCATTTTGGCCTTGAAGACTGTAAGCCTATTGCCACTCCTATGGAGATAGGTTTATGATTGAGTCTTCATGATGCTGGAGATGCATTTGATGTCGTTCTCTATCAGCAGGCTGTTGGATGCTTGATTTACTTATGCATTACTCGGCTAGATATTCAGTTCGCTGTCTCACAAATGAGCAGGTTTATGCATTGCCCAGGAGTCAGGCATTGGGAGGAAGTTAAGCGCATGTTATTTGAGTGGTACTTGGCTACTTGGGTTGTTTTATCCCAAGGGGGATCACTATCGCCAGATTTGCATGCTTTTTCTGACTTTGATTGGGCTGGTTGCTATGACACTCGTGTGTCCACTAGTGGCTTTTGCTTCATGCTTGGTAGCTCATGTATATCTTGGTTGAGCAAGAAGTAGCCTACTGTGGCCACTTCTAGTTGTGAGGCTGAGTATAGGGCAGCTTTCAGAGCGACTGTTGAGTGTGTGTGGCTGAGACGCCTTATGGATGATTTGGGTGTTGGTCAGACTTTTGCCACCACCATCTTCACTGACAGTCAGAGTGCATTGGCAATTGCGAGGAACCCTATGTTCCATGCTCGCACTAAGCACATTGAGGTGCATTATCACTATGTCAAGGAGAGGTTCTCTGCTGGGGAGATCAGCTTGGCATATGTGCCCATGCAGGAGAACATTGCAGACCTTTTCATAAAGGCTCTACCTAGGGAGAAGTTTGAAGCTTTCCACAAAGCTTTGGGCTTACTTTCTTTTGTGGAGTGATTTCCACATAGCTTGGCACTTCCTTATACATGAGTGCCAGCTCCTTGTTCACCGCATCACTCCCAGGGGGGATTTGTTGATATATTTAGGTAGTGATGTGTGTGAACACACTAGGACTGTCGGGGCATTTTTTTCCCCTCTTTAGGAGGTCTTTTTCCCCCGGCTTGTATATACGCCTATTGCCCTAATGGGCTACTTATCTTTGTACATTATCTAGTAATACATTCAATATTGTGTGTTGTGCTCCAAGCTTCTTCTTCTTCCTTGTGTTGTTCGAGTGCTTCCACAGACGTCTAACTCCAACAAGGACACCATTTCATATTTTTCATGCTAAAGCTTTGCATATGAGATAGCTTGAGAATCATGAACTGCACATGCTAAATCATTCACAAATTTTGCATAGTCTACGAGCTAGTACAACCCATGACATAAAATACGAGAACCTATAATAACGTCAACATTCAGGAGATCATGAATTGTACATGTATCATCAACAAATTTAACAACCAAGACAATCTTTACTAATTCTAGAATTGATAACATATTTTTCTTGGTCTCTTGAACATATAATGCATATGAAAATGTGAAAGGACTACCATCAATAGTAGACAGAATGATCTTTCCAACTCCCATTACATGATAAGAGTAGCATATTTTTTATAATGACACATTTCAGAGACAAGGAAATGAAGTAATTCGATGGCGATGGACCACGATGCGCCCTCCTTCTTGAGAACTCCACGAAGATATCTTCGGAGTAGAGAATCGAGCTCCTAAGGCTGCACACAGTACTCTGCAGAGAGGCTGCACAATACGTAGAAAGACACAGTACACAAGCAGCATGAATAAAGACTTCTTAGCTCTTACAAATGTGGTCGAACTTATAGTCTGTGACTGACCAAGACACTATATATTTTATTAAAGAACATATACAAAGAAGTGTCTGGTGGCCATTTGGCCTTTCACTTGCACACTAATGGTAACAATCTCCCACTAAAGGCCAATATGGCCCAAGTAATTATGGGAGAAAAATAAAGAATGATAAAGAATACCTGAGTGTAAGTATACAAACTATACCTCCAACCTAATGGGCATGTTACACATTATACAAGTGACTATGTAAGATCATGAATCAAGTAACCCCATCAAGTGACAACAGTGTCCAAAGCTATCTTGTGGTAGAGCTTTAGTCAAAGCATCTGCAGCATTATCTCGAGTGTGAACCTTCTCAAGAATAATCCGCTCAGTGGCTAAGCAATCTCTAAAGAAGTGATACCTCACCTCAATGTGATTGCTCTTTGTATGATATACCGGATTCTTAGCTAAAGCAATGGCACTCTGATCGTCACTGAGCAAACGAGGTACATGCTGAGGTAAACCCATATCACAAGCAAGATGAGAAAGCCACAATGCTTCCTTACATGCCTCACTTGCTGCAACATACTCTGCTTCTGTGGTTGAAACAGTTGTACATTCTTGAAGACGAGATCTCCATGAGATAGCACCCTTAGCAAAATGAAAAATGTACCCTGATGTAGACTTACGATTGTCTACACAACCAGTATAGTCAGAATCTCTGTAACCAATAATGGATGCTTTCCCTCTACCTAAGCATAGACACTTGTCCTTAGTGCCACTCAAATATCTCAAAATCATCTTCACTGCTTCCCAAGGTTTCTTGCCAGGATTAGACATATATCTGCTCAGAACTCCCGCTGCAAATGCAATGTCTGGTCTCGTAGCTACCATAGCATACATGAGACTACCAACAATAGACTGATAGGGAACTTTGGTAATGAATTCCTTTTCCTCATCTAATTTGGGGCAACCATCCTTGCTCAACTTCACATATGTGGGTAAAGGTGTACTCAATGCCTTTCCACCCTACATATTGAGTATGTGAAGTACTTATGGATATGTACTCACTTTGAGACAAGTATATGCATCTTTTACTCCTATCACAAGTAATGAGCATGCCAAGAATATGTTTGGCATCCCCCAAATCCTTCATATCAAATGTCTGACTCAAATTCTTTTTGAGAATTGATAAGTCATAAGAGGACTTCCCAACAATCAACATATCATCGACATAAAGTATCAAGCATATCAAGCTGCCATCTGAGCATCTCCTTGTGTAGAGAAAAGGATCCTCATTGCTTCGAGAATAGCCTTGAGACTTCATAAAAGCATCAAACTTTTGGTACCATTATCTAGGGGATTGTTTAAGTCCATACAAGCTCTTCTTGAGCTTACAAACTAGAATTTCCTTGCCAAGAACTACATAACCCTCTGGTTGTTCCATATAGATCTCATCTATAAGATCTCCATGCAAGAAAGTAGTTTTCACATCCATTTGGACTAGCTCTAAGTCCTCCATAACAACGAATCCAAGCAACATGCACAAGGTAGTCATCTTGACCACTGGAGAGAAGATTTCCTCGAAATCAACACCATGTTGTTGCTTAAAACCCCTTGCAACAAGTTGTGCTTTATACTTTGGAGAAGTGCTATCTGATGTGAATTTCAACCTATATACCCATTTACATGGTAAAGCTTTCTTACCCTTTGGCAAAGGTACTAAATCCCAAGTACCATTCTTGTGAATAGAATCCAACTCATTCTTCATGGCACGCTCCCACTTGACATGATGCTATGTCTGCATAGCCTCTTTGTAGCAAGAAGGCCCATCGGCATCTGTTAGCATAACAAAATCTAAACCTAAAACATATGTATCAGGCGGATGTGAGACACGTGTAGAACATCTCAATGGTTGCTGAACAAGAACATGTGCATACTGATCTGAATGGACATTCTCTTGAACATCCCTATGTACAACATTTTTATGCATGCCAACCAGAGGAATAGTATCCTCAAACACCACTCTTCTCACTTCAACCTCCTTAATGGGATGTTTATGCATCTTAGAATCATTGAAAATGACATCACTACTTCTAATCACTGATCGTGTTTCAGGATCCCATAAGCGATATCCAAATTGTCCTTCTCGACCATATCCAAGAAAAATGCATTTCTTTGACTTATGGTCCAACTTTTGTCTAAGATTCTTATGCTTCACACCCAAAAACTCGAAGATGATCATAATATGGTGGCTTCCCTGTTCACAACTCTTGTTCCACTTAGAGCTTTGGCAGTACTAGGTGAAATTTCTCATTAGACGCACTTTATTTGATGCTATCTCTTTTTCATATGTATTGCATAACTTCTTCCAAAGCTCCTCTGCACTTTCACAGTCTAATACTGTAAAGTAAACATTATCTGCCAGGTGCAAGCGAATGGGAGACCTGGCCATTTCATCTAACTCATCCCAATCATCTTCATCCATGTAAATAGGCTTCTTTGAAATTCCATTTATTGGCTTCCATTGCTTCCTTTGAATCAACACATCTTTAATCTGATTCTTCCATAGAGCAAAGTTTGTGCCATTAAATTTTCGGATCTTGGTCTTTGCCTTGTAAGTTATAGCTCCTCCTCGAAACATTGGCACTAGAACTTGATCCACCAGAAGTGCTTGAGACCTCTGATGCCATGATGGTAGAGAACTAAATGGAATGATAATGGAGCTAGACAAGTCCAAACACCAATGAATAAGTGTATCAAGGAGTAACTCGACCTATGTATAGTTGACCAAACTAGAAATCTAGAAAAGTTTTGCCAGAGTATCCTCTACAAAATGAGCATATGACTAGTGTCAAAATATCATAAAACTGGAAGTATTGACATGTTTACTTGCATAGTGAATCACTGACTCCACTGCATATAATCAGTTACCCAATAGAAGCAAAACTAGGTTTATCGAGCACCTATGAACAACTATCATACATCTCCTATGGCAAAGCTGGGTAAGTCTTCCACCTGCATCATCAAAGAGATCCCAACATCTGGGTGTCTTCCAGTTAAGAAAATCTCACCATGACCCTCTTTGTCAAACGTAAAAGGCTTTATGCAAAAACCGTAACTGCTATATCAATGAACACATGGACGTACATAAGCGGTATCCATAGAAGCATACATGGTGTGTATGTGCTCAATATATGCAGAAAAGTGACACTAAAAAGGTTGAATGCACAACCCAAAAATTAGCTAACAACACCTACAAGTGTTTATCAACTCTGATGTTTTAGGCTAAAAAAACTTGCATAAATTTGTAGTGGATACTCCACCAAAACTGAAAACGTTTCGAGAAATCTGTAGTTTTATGAGTGTTGCTGAAAACACAGCCCCAAATATTGATATTTATTGTCAAAGAAGTACAAATAACACTCTTCTTGATGTTCTTGGATCTGTGTGAAGAGAACTATGTGAGAAAGTACTCCAAAATGGCTCCAAAGGACACCCCAAAAATGCTTCAAAAAATAGGCTTTGCACTTGGAACACTCATAAAAGCGATGATCAATGTTCTCTTCCTTAGGGTGGCATCTCTTATACTCTTACATTTCCTTTTTTTGATGGAAGTTTGACAGGTGCCTATTTCCGTGTCTTTAACTTTGAAAGTACAACTCTAAAAATGAATGGGCATACATAACGAACTCTCATACCCCACAAAGCAAAGTTAGAGAAGATTACAACTGATTTAAATTGACCAAATCCATTACATGTCTAACTTACGTCAATAAACCAATGCCAAATCAACCCACCACCTACGGAGGTGGTCATTCTTACATTTTTTTGAGTAATGATCAATCTATGGATCTTTCATTAACGCAAGAGCGAGAATGTCACGAGCGCCTCTTCCTTTGAGATTTGACACGATGACAATGCTATCCTTACGTATTATGCTAGATAGACTAATTTTTGAGCCGATCAAGCTAACCCACATATCGATCAATATGGCGTTGGGCACTACCAGCTTCGTCCTGTCGTCAAACTTGTTAGCACACCGGTGCACGGACGGGCAGTTGGCGGAGTGTAGGTTGTCCAGGGAGCCGTTGCGAAGCTGTAGAGGAAGATGGATTGCTAGTGTTGAATGCCGCTGCTCAGTGGCAGAGGTGGGCAGCACCAAAGATGAAGTGGGTATGACTCTGAGCAGGCGCCAGGTTTCGCTCGTAGGGCTTTGTGGCCATGCTGCCTCCTCTCTTGGATGGCTGATTGCAGAGCCTTCATTTGCTAAAGATGTCGCTGTCGGTGCCTACTTACCCCCTGTTCCTTCTTTGGAAGGTTTTGTGCAGTTTACTGCTACCACCAAAGATACTCCAGCACTCCGAGCAGGTACGCTTCTTCTTCTTCATCTCTAGATGACTGGTATGTTTTGTGTTTTGAAGAGACTGACTGGCTCGCAAGATGGATGGAGGTTTGCTTCTTTCCAGATATCGTGGCTGTTATTGTGGTCATTGGCAATTGGTATACATCTTATAGAATTACTATGATTCACCTGCATTTCGGCTATGGCAGAACAATGTGATAATACAAAAGATAAGATGCACCTACGTGCATGTGGATAAATCCTAATATGAACATCTGAGGTATGATAGCTGAAACGTCTACGCTTTGCAATCGTTCCTAGTATCTTATTTTTTTTTTAATTTTTAATTTATTTATATTTATATAAATTGGGATGGGAAGAGGAATGGATGGAGGTTTTCCTCTTTCCAGATATCGTGGCTGTTATTGTGGTCATTGGCAATTGGTATACATCTTATAGAATTACTATGATTCACCTGCATTTCGGCTATGGCAGAACAATGTGATAATACAAAAGATAAGATGCACCTACGTGCATGTGGATAAATCCTAATATGAACATCTGAGGTATGATAGCTGAAACGTCTACGCTTTGCAATCGTTCCTAGTATCTTATTTTTTTTTAATTTTTAATTTATTTATATTTATATAAATTGGGATGGGAAGAGGACGAGGGTTTTGAGATGCAAGTTTTGTTGTTGGATCTTAAAGGGGAGAGAATTTTGAGGACATCACCTTGTTTGTTAGACATCCGTCTTGAAAGACTATTCTTATGTGTGTATGGTACAAGGGCGAGCAGCCAAGGTCCCTAGTTCGGGGCTTATCCTAAGATATCTAATGGGTAGTTGGGATTGGTTTTGCATGATGGCTACATGTCTACACTAGAGCATTCTAGAGGCTATCTAGTTTAGGTACAATATGATAAATAAGATGGGTGGAGAAACATACATAGAGCCTTTGAGTTTATTTTTTTAAAAAGCTTAGAGAGAATATCTACATTTGGTATCAAGGGAGGTTTAGAGGGAGAGAATATGTGATCTATATTCTATTTTGGGCATCATTCTTCCTTGTGTATGATGGAAGAGAGAAGAGATCATCATCATCAAGGTTCACTTAGAGTTGAGGCCATTCATTCGCAGAGAGTATCGAAAAGAAGCTTTGGGAGCCCTTTGCAAAGGACCTTGAGAGGCCCTCTAAGGGAGCTCATGTGCGCATTTAAAGCTTTCAAACAAGTACAACAAAAGTAAGGTCGTCAACAAATGGTTATGAGAGTTCACATGCCTGCATACATGGAGAGAAAAAAGAGCCTTTGCTGCTCTTCATTTACTCAAACTTGAAGGAGTGAGCTATTCTTTTTATAAATTCTTTGCGTTTTTTCCTCGTTTATGGGATAATTGGACATGCATGCATGCATGACCACATAAGACGTAGCCCTCTTCGTGAGCTCCTATTCTCTATATACCCTCCCCCGTCCCTTGCAAAAGGTGTTTTAGGCAGACTTGGTACACCTTTCAAGCCATTTCTTGAGATTTACGACGACGAATCCAATGGTTTTACTTGTTCAAGTTTCTTTACCTGGAGAGCCTTTCAAGAAGTGGTTGGAAGCTTTGTTTATGAAATTCATGCATTTGGAGTCATTTTTGTTTTCATTATCCCACATAAGCATACACGAATGGTTTAGGCCATGATTGTCGTATTAGCGGACATGCAATTTCCACTTGTGGATCCTTAGGCCGAGTTGAGACCTGTTGATAGGTGTGTATACCCTATCAAGTATGCATTTTTTGTTATCTTTCCTATCCTCAGTTTGCATTTTGTGCTAGGCTTCATTATAGCCAAGTTTGCCCATCACTTGCGGGAGGGATAGAAACTCAGTAGAGCTTCTTTTGAGTTCATACTCGTGGTGTCTGTGCATTGTGCAATGCATATGTGAGCATGCATTCATGCGTAGATCTATATCCACTATTGGGTACCGATGCCATTAGTGGGGATGTCATAGTATTGGGTCATACTATGCCTAATGGAGTTTATTTGTTATATAATCTTGTGGTTAATTACCATGAGCTTATAGTTGCACTTTCATTTGAGGGTGAATTTGGGGTTTGCTTGGATTCATTCTTGTATATATATTAATTGTATTTTTCGGCCCCCAAATAAGGGAGAGATAGGCATTATACTTTTTAATGACTTATGATCACTTTGGCGTGTTCCCATTTTGTTTCATTCTCAATGAAAGATTTTGGGGAAGCTGAATATGTTCTTGGAAATGAAGATTAGAAGGAATAGCCAGCAGTAGACATTGTATTTCTCTCAACAAAAATACGTTGAAAAAGTGCTAGACAGATTATATGGCTGAATCAAAGCTTCTTGGAGTGCTATTACAGCCATACACCAAGATTTCCAAGGGTGATTTGTCCATCTAATGATCAAGCAGCAAATTACATGAAGGGAAGTGAATTACATGAAGGGAAGTGAATTACATGAAGGGTGTACCATATGCATCAGCTTGTGGATCACTTGTGAATGCAATGTTGCTACTAGGCTTGACATTGATCATGCAGGGGGGGCTTGACTCAGTTCGTTGACTTTGTTAGAGATCTTCATTTAGAAAGACTCTTTTTTAAAGTCTGCACCTACTCTAGGGCACTGATGATGTGAGTAGGGATGTCATAGCTATTTGTTCAAGCTATGCATGATAAAGTTTAATTATAATACTTCTTGTTTTGGACAGACATAGAAGTTAAAGATGCACTTTTTGGTTTTCTTTGTGTTTTTGTTTAATTTGAATTTTTATGTTTATATATATATATATATATATATATATATATATATATATATATATATATATATATATATATATATATATATATATATATATATATATATATATATATATATATATATATATATATATATATATATGTGTGTGTGTGTGTGTGTGTGTTTATTTTTATTTTTTTAAAATTTTATTTTATAATTTTAATTTTAATTTAATTTTAATTTTATTTATTTTGTTAACTTTTATTCTATTTATTTTATTTATTATTTAATATTCTTATTATTTTTAAATTAATTAATTAATTTATTTTTTAATATATATATATATATATATATATATATATATATATATATATATATATATATATATATATATATATATATATATATATATATATATATATATATATATATATATATATATATATATATATATATATATATAAAATCAATAATCAAGTTTTTTTTTTTTCCTTTTTTAAATATATATATATATATATATATATATATATATATATATATATAATCAATAATTAAGTTTTTTTCTTTTATATATATATATATATATATATATATATATATATATATATATATATATATATATATATAATCAATAATCAAGTTTTTTTTTCTTTTTTATATATATATATATATATATATATATATATATATATATATATATATATATATATATATATATATATATATATAATCAATAAATATATATATATATATATATATATATATATATATATATATATATATATATTTATTGATTTTATATATATATATATATATATATATATATATATATATATATATATATATATATATATATATATATATATATATATATATATATATATATATATATATTTAAAAAAGAAAAAAAACTTAATTATTGATTATTATTTTTAGTGCGGCTCTTTTTGTATTGGTTTTCTTTCTTGTTTGTATTTTTCATGTCTTATTGTTGTCTTATTTTTTGTGTAGTCTCTTGCTTTTGTTAATTGTTTTTTCTAATGTGTATGTGTTTGTGTTCTCTATCTCGGGTTCGTAAGTTTGGATAACTCTGAACTTATGAAGGTATATATGCAAGGGGAGTTGTAAGCCGATATATGGCTAACCTAGGTAACCTAAGGTCACAAGCAGTCACAACTGCTTTAGACTGGCCAAAGCTATTACATGTCCAGCCCTGTACTCTTTCACAGCATTCATGTTCAGTGCATTTAGTGCATTTCATGTTCAGTGCATTTAGTGCATGTCATGCATATACCTCTTATGGTTTACATACAGTACACTGATGTAAATAAATTTCTTTTTTCATTCCCCTTCTCGATTAAATCTTAGCATTCATAAATTATGATTTGTTGCCATTGTCTTATGATTTGTGATTTTTATCATTATTATCTTTTGGAAGAAACATTGAAATGTGTTATGTTATATAACATAGAGTTAATAGATAATTATATACATGAATACACATTACATTGGCATATATGTTTATAATAATGCACTGTTATAAATTCAATCCTCAATGTTTGGTATGGTATTCGAACTGTGGATTGTACATAATGCACTGCTACACCATGTCTCATACATGATATCATGCAACACTCACATAAATAGTTTATGTATAAAGTATGTTGATCTTACTGAAACTACTCATAGAAACCACATAAACAACATGATTTGAGACTGTAAACATAGAAAAGAAGGTTTTAAACTCAAAACTTCTGTTACACCATGTTTCATACATGATACCATGCATCACTCATGTAATTAGTTTATGTATAAACTATGCTGATTTTACTGAAACTACTCATAGAAACCACATAAACAACATTATTTGAGACTGTAAACATAGAAAGGAAGGCTTTAAACTCAAAACTTTGGTACAGTACTGGAGATTTGAATCACTCTTGGTAGATTGAGCATCAAAAAATCTGTCTCGATTGACCTCATTAAGCAGGGAAAATTTTTCAGACCCCAATTGTATACATGCTATTACATGCCTGATGTCTTTTGATGTAGTGTAATTATAATTGTGCCAATAGTATGGTTGGCAGTATCATGTTGAAAAAAATGTAAGCAAGCTATTTAGAATCATGTAGTTTCGATAAAACTGCTATCAATTCACCATACATTACTTGGCACCAGAAAGCAACAGGTAAGACTGCAGTTTTGTTCTTTGTGTGGGAAGATAATTTTGCTGTAAGAACTAATAGCCAGTGAATTAACCACTTGCTTGTAGATATCATCTTGTCACCATCTGCTACACATTGTTTGAGTTTGATGAACTATCTCTCCTCAACTCTTTAGGCACATTGTAGGAAAAGAAATTAAACCCATGGACTGATCCCATTGTCTTCATCCCTTAGGAACTATGAGATCACCCCAGCGGATGCCAAAGACATCCCGGGGGGGGGGGGGGGGTTGTAGACCGACCATAGAACCGGATCTGAAAAGTAGAACGAGCGAGATAGATATTCCATTAGTGGGTAGGGTTGGAGGGGACCAACTACTTGGTATTGAAACTGAAATCAAGTAAGAGAAGGAAGAGAAAAACAAAAGTGCCTTTTTGCTTTTTTGTTTGGTACCCAATTGTTTTTCCGCCTCTCTTGATTTGGGAAAGGTTAAAAGAACAAAAAATTGATTGGATATTTTTTTTTCTATGATAAGAAGTGAGCTTCCAAGTATGAATTATCACTGAATCGGTTAATGGGATTTTGGTTCTGGATGCAAACTGTGGTAGCAGATTTGTTTTTCTCTAACATCCATCTAGTACTCTGTATATCGCACTGATGATTCTTCATGGTGTCACATAAAGTCACATGGTCTTTTGTCTGTTTAAGAGTGTTTGATTCGCACTTATACATGACCCCTTTATTAAGTTGTTCTCTTTGTTGAATCAAAAAATCTATTTCTCTTATTCTGTGTTTGCAGGCAATGTCCAACCATACAAGTTTGTTCTGCCTTCTACCTGGAAACAGGCAAGAGTTGCCAATATTCTCTCAGGAAACTACTGTCAACCCAAGTGTGCAGAGCCATGGGTAGAGGTAAAGTTTGAGGATGATAAACAAGGATCAGCACAAGTGTTTGCTTCTCCATTGGTTCGTCTTACAAATAAACCAAATGCAAAGATTGAGGAAATTGGGACTCCTGAAAAATTAATATCGTCTTTGGGTCAATTTGTGACTGGAAACAGCTATGATCCTGATGAAGTAGTTGATATTCATGTGGAGAAACGGAATGATCAAACGGTAATCTTATTTACTGATTAAGGGCTTAGCAAATGTTTATTAAAATGAGAAAAAAATCGATTGATTAGTAAAATCTCAACAAGTTATTGCAGGTCAGGAGAAGATGTGTACATTTGATGTTGTTGTATGTGACAAATGCCTATGTAGGGGCAGCATATATTTATCCATATCTTATGTCCATGTCTGATCTTTGTGACATCTTGTACTTGCAAGATAAATGACATCTTTTTCTCATGAAACATCTTGTACTTGCAAGATACATGACATCTTGTACTTGCAAGATACATGACATCTTGTGTGGCAGGGTTGGATTGGTTTTTCATTTGTAGGCCACTTGTACATGATGCATAATGTGAGATGAGGGATTCGTGGGTGAGAGTGGAGGTGGTACTATGTATCCAACCTTCGGATTTAGAAGCATTGGGGGTAGGATTTCCACTTGTACTTTTGACACGAGGGGTAAATCTTGACATGTATTGGTTCTACCAGAGATGAAGAATTTGCATGTGATTTGTTTTGCATATGCTGTGGCTAGTGCTTGATAGTGCTTTCCACATGATAGGGAATTGTCAGCTCCTCCATTATCACCAATGAGGATCACTATAAGAGGGCTTTTTTTTAATCTCTGATCAATAATGTGGTCTACCATGTGATGGAGGACCCATTTCCTCGGGATCACCAATGAAGATCACCATGTGATATGCTTATAAATTACACAAATGGTAGCTGTTCAGTGTACATCAGATCAGGTCGAGGTAGCATATGCATCTGCCTAGGTCATACACATCAGCTCTTATGTGTATACACATACTTGCTTGAAGATCTGCTGGTTGTATTACTTAAGATTTTGAGCATGTCTCTGCATATGTTCTAGAGATATTTCTCTCTCTCTTTGATGCATCAATGGTTATAAAAACACGATGACAGGCAATCATTGTGCCTTTGCATAGGATCATAAAAGATTGGGGCGGCTAGCCACACCGACCCCCTGACCCAAGCGGGGGCCGACGACGAACATTGCGATACCCATAAAAAAAGAATTCCGTTTTGTGGCAAAACAAGCCGATGTCCAAGTGGGGACTGACGGCAAAGTGTCTCATGTAAAAAGAAATTTGCCATTTCTGCGGACGGGCCGATGACCAGGCCCGTTGACGGCGGATTCGCAAACCGATTGAGAGACGAAGCTTAGATACCAAATGTGACGGTATGCTCCAAGAGGAGGCCTTCTTTGCCTAGCTTGCAAGGTAACGGACGACCACAAAGTTAAAGGGGCAAATCCCCTTGAGATACGTGAGAGAGAGCAGAACTTAGTTGAGATGGTCCGAAGGGCGGTAACCGGTTACATAGCGGAAGTGGGACATAAACTTGAAGCGTGACTTTGCGATTGCTTTCGGTGGGCAGACCCGACGGTGAGTAGCTGTCAAGTCCATGTTGTTGGTTGCCAAGAAGAAAAGTGGCTTTCCATTGTCGCACACCTCCAAAGCCCCTTTGAGTGAGCGGGCCAGCTTAGGACATGGTTGCCAGGTGCTGGCCCGCCTGGCCAAGGATTTTTGGGGGGCTCCCATTGTCGGGCATCTACCCACCATGCAAGGGACATCCGACATTCCCATGAAAAGTGAAAAAGGGAAGCTCAACACGTACGTTGGAAGTGCGTCGTCTCTTGGATGTTGGAGGGCACTCAAGGCCGGTCTGCTTCCAGAGGCATGCACGGTTACCACTGCTCTTATAATTGTGCAAAATTTAGTGCGGAAAGGCAAACCACCCAAGCATCAAGCACCAAGCTGCCCTAGATAGAAAACCAAGGAGGAGGCAAAGGGGGAGGGAGGGAGGGAGGTAGGGGGATATATATATATATATATATATATATATATATATATATATATATATATATATATATATATATATATATATATATATATATATATAGATAGATAGATAGATAGATAGATAGATAGATAGATAGATAGATAGATAGAGAGAGAGAGAGAGAGAGAGAGAGAGAGAGAGAGAGAGAGAGAGAGAGAGAGAGAGAGAGAGAGAGAGAGAGAGAGAGAGAGAGAGAGAGAGAGAGAGAGAGAGAGAGAGAGAGAGAGAGAGAGAGAGAGAGAGAGAGAGAGAGAGAGAGAGAGAGAGAGAGAGAGAGAGAAGAAAGAAAGAAAGAAAGTGTTTTTACGTCTATTAGGAGGCCGAACTCGGCCTATGAGACAAATCGATGTACATGGGTGTATCTTCTGTCAATCAGAAAAGATAAAAGTGCTGAAAAGAAACTGGTTAAGCTGATATAGATCTCCGTAGTATGCATGTGGGGATACCCATGAAAGTGGTGGGGGGTGTATGGAGTGCGATATCTATGATAGTCTATATGCAAAAGGGTAGTACAACAACCATGAGAATGCATCTAAAACGACTAAAACGACTAACTAGCTCCATCCTGTGCTAGTGGGTGGGATGTAATATGTGATACATAGGTGGAGGTGGAGTCAGGGCCACCCTGATGGCTGCAACGGGATCGGCCATCATCTGGGATCGTCTCTCCTCCATGGCGCGATGGTCACAAGCCTGGATCTCCGCAATCTGGTGTCGGTGAAGTCTCGGGGCCCGATATCCTATAGCACGGGGTCGTCTCCTAGCTCGAGATATCTGAGCCTGCTGAAGAGTCACCCCGCTCGGTGTGTGGGCTGAGGGGGGGAGGGCTGCAGCACGTCGTGGAATAAAGAAGTCAGTGAGCTGACTCTGTCTCCCTCCTGTATGGAGTGCTACAGTAGGCTGGAGTAGGGAATCTCTGTGACTCTGTATCTCTAGTAAGAATCGCCCGAGCTGTCGCTGGTCTCTAGAGTCCATGATCTCTCGGAGGGTGGGCTGCCCTGCAAACAGAGTCTCGTATCTGCCTCTGATGCCATCATATGCGCTACATCTGCATACAAAGTGCTCCTCATCCTCCATCTCTACTCTGCATACTCTGCATATCCGCTCCTCTCTGGGAATGTCTGCGGCTCTGCCCGTCTCAATTTCGAGTCGGTGTGATGAGACTCTCAGCTGGCCAATCGCTACCCTCAAGCTATGAGGCATGTGAGTATCCATGTAGCGTGGTCGCTGGATGAAACCGTCAGCTAGTATGTCTATGAACTGGTCTCGATAGTGCGATAGTCTCGATCCCATGTGTGGTGTGTGCCATGTCTGACTAATGTAGAGCTGCCAGAGATCCTGTCTGAGCACAACATTCCTCTCACGACGAGAGAGGTGGATGTGAGGTGAGTCTGGGTCATACTGAAAAGGGGGCAATCTGTCCATATCAAGTCCATGACTATCAAACCAGACTCTAACCTGAGTGTACCAAGCTCTCTCATATCCTAACTCTGATATCTGTATAGATGCCTCAAGAGCTCTGTGTGTGAGTCTATCTGTAGGGAGGTCCCTAATCCTCTGAATAAAGCAGATAGTCTGGAATAGTGCCTCTACTTCCATGGGTGGTGCAGCTAGCTCTGCCCTGATGATGTCATGTGGCACCGACTGTTTCCCACGAAATAATCGCGAGATCATACGTACCTGTGGCCTCTCGATCGCACTCCACTGGGTGACTGTGAGACCTGGGGCCCAAACTGTCGCAGCATACATCATAGCTGGTCTGACCAGTGTGTCAAATAGCCAGCCCTTCGTGCGGGGCTCCTGGAAGTGTGCTTGGTGACATCTCCGCTCTAACATGGCTAAAGCTGCATATCCGCGTGTGAGTCTATCGGTGGCTGCCTGTCTCATGCTGAAGGGGCCAGGCAAGCTCGTGAATGTGACTCCGAGATAGACATAGGAAGTGACCACCTCAATCTGTCCACCACCAGCTCTGAATCCTGCTCCATTCCTCACCATGGGGGAGGTGTGGAAGATCATGACCTTGGTCTTGCCAAGGTTTACTGTCAAGCCCCTCTGTGTACAAAACTCATCCAGGGCCTCAAGGTGGCGCTGTAATCCCTCGGGTGACTCTGAAATCAAGACAATGTCATCGGCATATAATAAAATGTGGACATGTGTACCTGCGAGGTCTGCACCCTCTCCTCCAGCTCGGAGAATGTAGTCCTCAATCTCGTCAATGTAGAGACCAAATAGAGTGGGAGAGAGTGGGCAGCCTTGCTTAACACCGATGGTGCTAGCAATGGCCTCAGACATACCTCCTGGACACCGTACCCTCCCAGTCACCTGCTCATAGAGTGCATAGATGGCCCAAATCATCCCTGATGGTACTCCCAAGCTTTGGAGGCGTTGGAAGAGCCTCTCTCGCGGCACTGTATCAAAAGCTTTGCGGAAGTCCACAAAGCAGCAATATAGCCTCTTCTTCCGCACCCTTGCCCCATCAATGAGGCAGCGCAGAATGAAGATGTGATCAATAGTAGAGAAAGCTCGTCGAAAACCTGCTTGGCCTCGTGCTCGTAGCCCCTCAGTCTCTGCATATGAACTGAGCTCTGCCTCAAGTATGGCACCGTATAGTTTGGCCATGGTGTGGCCAATCATGATGGTCCTGTAGTTCCCTGGATCCAGGGTGTCGCCAGATTTGTGGATAGGCACAATGGTGTGCCTAGTCCACTCCTCTGGGAAGCCCTCTCCTATAGCCCGGTTGAAGACATGTGCAATCAACGGGGCTATAGTGGAGGCTGCATATATGAGATGCTCGCTCTGCAATCCTGCGTGGTTTGTCGAACGTCCATGTCGAAGTCGTCGTATGGCCCTCTCAACCATCTTTGCTGTGAAGAGAGAAGAACTAGTAGGGCGAGGCTCAAGTGGCTGGGGAATGGGAGGCTGCCTAGGTACCTCATATAACCTCTGAGCATAATCATGCCATGTGTGTGGGTCTCCAATAGGTGTGGTCGGGCGTGGCTCTCGTAGGCTGCGCCATGTTGCAGCACTGTCCATACTCATAAAGAGATGGTATAGCTCAAGCTCCTGTGCCTCCTCAAAGGCTCGCCTCTTTCGACGTGTGAGAGTCTTCATCTGTCCCTTGGCCTCTCTCTCTGTGATCTCTCCCAATGCTCGCTGAGCTCGTAGTCTGCGGTAAAGATCTCTGCAATCCTCATCATACCAACGATGTTGTGGCATAGTCCCGGGAGGAGGTGTGTGACGAGAATGGATGGTGTGTGGGAAGGAGCTGATGGCTGATGTCTGAAGAACTGATGCTATCTGAGAGGTGAGTAGGGATAGTGGAGTGTCAGGATGAAGTAAGAGAAGACCCTGCTCGACTCGAGCCGTATATATGTGAGCTAGCTCGTGTG
>CM035444.1:69180715-69215715 GCA_020310875.1 Ceratopteris richardii
AGCAACCCCTTTGTGCGGGGTTCGTGAAAATATGCCTGGTGGCACTGTCTCTCCATCAAAGCTAGTGCTGCGTACCCACGTGTGATGCGGTCACGGGCTGCCTGAGACATAGAGAAGACCCCTGATGCTTCTGTAAATGTCACTCCCAAGTAAACATATGATCCGACCACCTCGATCGGTCCACCTGCTTCCGTGAACAAACTATGCCTGCGTACCTGTGCTGATGTATGAAAGATCATGACCTTGGTTTTACCAAGGTTCACAAATAACCCTCTGTGTCTGCAAAAGTCATCTAGTCCATGTAGATGAGTCATCTAGGCCATGTAGAGAGAGAGAGAGAGAGAGAGAGAGAGAGAGAGAGAGAGAGAGAGAGAGAGAGAGAGAGAGAGAGAGAGAGAGAGAGAGAGAGAGAGAGAGAGAGAGAGAGAGAGAGAGAGAGAGAGAGAGAGGGAGGGAGGGAGGGAGGGAGGGAGGGAGGGAGGGAGGGAGGGAGGGAGGGAGGGAGGGAGGGAGGGAGGGAGGGAGGGAGGGAGGGAGGGAGGGAGGGAGGGAGGGAGGGGGGGAGGGGGGGAGGGGGGGGAGGGGGGGAGGGGGAGGGGGAGGGGGAGGGGAGGGGGAGGGGGAGGGGGAGGGGGAGAGGGAGAGGGAGAGGGAGAGAGGGGGGAGGGAGAGGGAGAGGGAGAGAGAGGGAGGGGGGGGAGAGAGGGGGGGGGGAGAGAGAGAGAAAGAAAGGTATATTAACGTCTTCCAAATGCCAAACTTGGCCTATGAGACAAAATCATATACAATTGTGGTAATCTCTGTGTAGCAATGGAAAGGAAAAAAATACTCGCTACACAAAACTGTGTAGGCGGAAAACAGCAAAGGATGGTGGTACCTGTAACGAGGAGGTAGTGGGAATAAAATAATGGTGTTTGTGGGGAGAGTGGCTCTGGCTCAGCAGATAATGACCACCTGATACAAGGGGGACCCATGAGGGAGTGAATGTGTATACCGTAACTGTTGATGATGGGTGGAGGTGGGTGGAGTATGTGGTACATCGGCGGCGGTAGGAGTGCCTCCTGGAGGAAGCCTATCCAAGTGGTGGTGATGCGCCTATGCTCCATCATGTAGTCGTGGGCTATCCTGATGCGTGAGATATCCTCTCGGTGCAGTCGTGGTCGTCGGTACCCAACGAGATGTGGTCAGCGTCGCACTCTCTGTGCCGTTGCCTGCGGGAGTGTGAGCCCTATGCCTCTGGGAGGCGGGTCCGTCCAATGTGGACCAACGCGCTCAAAATACTGAGTAATAGTCGGCTGGGTACTCACCCGTGTCTGGTGTGTAGGCTCTAGCATCTGATCTCTTCTCTCATATGCAGCCATGAGGAAATGCCCCATCCTACGCTGGTCTGCAGTGGTCATACACAACTGGAGTGACTCCTCTATTTGGAACTGTGCTCGTAGGTCCGAGTATGCCAGGCATCTGATAACGAGGTGCTCCTCACTCTCTATCTCTGTATGGCATACTGGGCACCACCTCTCCTCTCGAGGGACTCCTCTAGCCCGACCCCTCTCGATCTCGAGCTGATGTGATGAAACTCGAAGCTGCCCAATGATGACTCGAAGGTGGTGTGGTAGTTATGTCTGCATGTAGCGTAGAGAGAGAGAGAGAGAGAGAGAGAGAGAGAGAGAGAGAGAGAGAGAGAGAGAGAGAGAGAGAGAGAGAGAGAGAGAGAGAGAGAGAGAGAGAGAGAGAGAAAGAAAGTCATATTAACGTCTTTTGGAGGCCAATCTTGGCCTATGAGACAAAAACCAAACCATGTACAAGTGTAGTAACCCTGTGTAGAGAGATGAAACGAAATAAAAAGTATATCGCGAGACAAAGATATATAAGGCAATGGAAAAGGCTTGGGAGACGTGGCTCTGACTCTGCAGATAGTGGCCACCTAATACATGGGGGACATGTGAGTAAAAGTGTGAATAAAACACCCTAGCTACTGGTGAATGGGTGGAGGTGGGTGTAGTATGTGGTACATCGGGGGTGGTATGAGTGCCTCCTGAAAGAAGACAACCGAGGGGGGAGAGAAAGAAAGAACGAAAGAAAGTCATATTAACGTCTTCGGGAGGCCAAACTTGGCCTATGAGACAAAAACCATATACAAGTGTAGTAACCCTGTGTAGAAGATGAAATGAAATAAAAAGTATATCGCTGCACAAAGCTATATAGGACTGGAAGAGGCTTGGGAGATGTGGCTCTAACTCTGCAGATAGTGGCCACCTAATACATGGGGAGAGAGAGAGAGAGAGAGAGAGAGAGAGAGAGAGAGAGAGAGAGAGAGAGAGAGAGAGAGAGAGAGAGAGAGAGAGAGAGAGAGAGAGAGAGAGAGAGAGAGAGAGAGAGAGAGAGAGAGAGAGAGAGATTTCTTTTGGAGGCCAAACTTGGCCTATGAGACAAAACCATGTACAAGTGTAGTAACCCTGCGTAGAAATGAAATGAAATAAAAAGTACTCGCTACACAAAGCTATATAGGGTTGGAAAAGACTGGGGAGACGTGGCTCTGACTCTGCAGATAATGGCAACCTAATACATGGGGGCATAGTACAAAGTAGAGATTTAAATCGTAGATTTAAATCGGGATTTAAATCGTTTAAATCGTAGAGGTTTAAAAAAATAAAAATAAAAATCGGGGTTTTTATTCATCAAGAGAGATTTTTATTTTTTTTCTTATATTTGAGGTATGCACAATCCCTAGTACATTTAGTGTCAAAAACACATAAAATACCTACTCTAGAAGTTAGAACCCCTCCCCATTACATGATACATCATTACAATTTACATCGATGAGTCATGACTCATACATCGTAGAACTTTAATGAATGGTAAATCATGAACATCATATCTACATTGCAATTTACACCATGAATGAGATAGTGATCAATGACATTTCATTACATGAATGATGAAAAGTAAAAGATATACATGAATGTCAATAGCTGAAGCCTGAACGCACAAAAACCATAGAATAAGTGGCAATGTCATACAAAAAAGCATAGAGTGATCACTATCACATGACAGAGTCCAGACTATAATCTAAGATGTCTAATGAATCATGAGTCATGAGTCATGACTCCTGAATGTCATCCATGGAGTCATCATCTATGGGATCCTCATCAAATGTACTAGCCCATGATGATGTACTATCGGACTCTGAATGTCCAAACTGAGCTACAATCGCTGCAGCATCTGGGCCAAGATCATCTCCGCTAGAAGACGAGGCCGATAACTCCTCCCAATCATGTGCATGCTCTGTAGAAGTCCCAAGGCCACCAATATCACGAACACTAGATGTCCCACCGCGCTGTCCACGACCTCGGGCTCGTCCACCTCGTCTCGAATAATACTTCCGTGGTCGACTAGTAGATGGCAATGATGGATCATCTACACATAGCACAATATTTTCATAAAACAATATATTAGAATTTTGAAAATAGAGTGTAGAATGAAAAATATTCTTGAATCTTATGATTAATCCATATATTATAATTTGAACTTTGTAAATTGTACCTATGTGAGGTCTATCTCTTCGAGTGCGACTACGGGTCTGACGCACATGCCTATCAGACTCCATCGCAAGCATGGCAAAGATCTCTCTCTCCTCCTCAGGGATTTGAGGGATATCTTTGACATGGCTGATATCAATAGAATCTACATTAACCTGCAATTTAAAAATTTCAAAATTATAGAGACTAGAGTAGACTCTAGAATATACTAAATACAAATATAAATTTTAAATGCATGACTAAATGTCAAAGAATTTATTTACCTGTAGAGGAGCAATGTTATGTCCTTTAGACTCTAACAACTTGAGATTGCAATGGCAATACACCAACTTTTCAAGTTGCGCTGGGCTCAATCTATTCCTCTTTTTTGTATGGAATAGAGCCCATGTGCTCCAATTCCTCTCTGCAGGTCCTGTACTACAATCTTGCGAAAGTATCCGCAAGGCAAGTTTTCTCTGCGATTCACACATAATTAAATTATTTAAACTTGATTCTTTGATAATAAGATGAAATATTTACTAAAAAATCACTTACCAATATAGGAGTACTAACTCCATATTTCTCCCACCATGTGACAGGAGAAAGCTGATTCTCTTGTAGCCGTGCCGTAGGCTGCCCAAAATATTTCTCCATGCTACGGAACCGCACTCTCTCATCCTCCAACTGAGACAAGAGTGCTACATCACCACCTGTCCATCCTGCGATGTACTCAATCCAGCTATCCTCAAGAATCTCGTTTGTGCATTGCTCCTCACTCCTCCATAGTGGATGAAGAATATGAGCAACTGCATGGATTGGTTTATGGAACCAATCCCATCGACTTTGGACAGCATCACATAAACCCTTCTTTCTATTAAAAGAATTAAAAAACATATGTAAGTAATTATCTAGACTATAATCATACAAATTACAATGAACACAAACAAGTAAAAAATTGCAATAAACTTACTCTTCCTCTGAAAGTCCATTGACTCGTTGGATGCAATCTTGTATACGGTTGATGTACTCGTATACAAGGCCAAGTGTGCTACCCTCCATATCTGTAATGCGGAGCACAGTGTATACAGGCTGAATAGCAGCTACCAATATCTCTCCCTTCACCCAAAGTTCATCCTCTCCCATGACAAGAGATGAAAACTTTGTGAAGAGAGAATTCCCTGCTCTAACTTCAGATAATTGATACCATTCTTCTGAAACATATGTGCGCAAAAGACCCTTCCTCACTCTCAAGACTCTATCAACGACTATGTACATGTAACAAAAACGGGTGAGAGAAGGTTTTTGGAAATCTAAGGAGGAGTGAGCGCGGAAAATGTTGAGGACTTTAGGGCGGCTAGTGACAAACTTCACTATAAATTTGGCTTTATCTAGGATGGTTCTTACCCATGGAATTCCCCCTATGTCTTCCATGAGTAGATCTAAGCTATGTGATGCACAAGGTGTCCATTTGATTTTGGGATACATATCCTCACCATACGCCCCATGGACACACAGTTAGCCCCATTGTCGGTCACAACTTGCACCACATTTTCACTCCCCACATCCTCAATGGCTTTTTGAACATGTGAAAATATGAATTGGCCAGTAACCACTGTGCCAGGTGCATGTGCAGGTATGGCACGTAAGAACATTGTGCCCTTGCATGAGGAGACAAGAATGTTGTAAACATTCCTCTTCCTCATGTCTGACCAGCCATCACATAGAATAGAGCAGCCATACTTTTCCCATGAGCTCCTCAATGACAACATTTATGTCTCAACTAATGTCTTTTGTTTGGAGAGCTCAGAGGTACGTAAGACTTGCCCCGATGGACCCTCCCAAGGATAACCAATCCTACTCACAGCCTTCATGGCCCTCTTCCATGCAAGTGTGTTTGCCACATTGAATGGGATACCACATTCAATGAAGAGCTTGGTTATCTCTCGGGTTGCTTCATTCATGCATTGTTTCTGGATTCCAACCCTCATGCTACCTTTCACAAATATATTGCTCTCTGCAATCTTGGGTCTAGGATTCTCAGAGATGTTCACTGAGCTAATGCTCTCAGTGCGGGGCTTTTTGGATGAACTAGGGGTATATTCAATGACATCAACAGGATTGGTTTGCTCTTCATTGCTATGTGACAATGAAGATGAACCAATTGGCATCTTACCCACCCTTTCGCTCAATTGAAGTTGAGCAGTTAGCTCCTCAACAATCCTTGGAAGAATAGAAGTGCATTTTCCAATGCCTCCACCTTTTAAGCCAAGGAGATGAGCTTTGATACGAGATGCAGTGCCCGTGTAAACCCCCATGCAATAGTTGCATTGCCATGTGTTCTTGCCAAGCTCTTTCACATGGTTGCGAATAACATTAGGGGTTCTTCCCATGATGATAAAACTCTCTATAGTGTTGAGATTCCAAGGTACTTGAAGGTAGGCTGGCTACTAAATACTCAAGACTCAAGAGGGCGGAGGCAAGCTGAATACTCAAGAGTCAAGACAAACTTGAAAGCTCTCTCTCTTTCTCTCTCTCTCTCTCTCTCTCTCTCTCTCTCTCTCTCTCTCTCCAATGAAGAAGGCTCAAGACCAAGATTCGGATGCGTGCGCAGCAAGAATGAGGAGTCGAAATCGGCGAAGATAAAAAAAAACCCTTCGATTTTTTTTCGGCCAAAAACGTGAATAAAAATCACTGTTTGCGATTTAAATCGCGCATGCGATTTAAACGATTAAAAAAAAAAAAAACCGTACGATTTTTTGCACTATGCATGGGGGATCCATAATGTGAGTGAGTAAAATACCCTTGCTACTGGTGATGGGTGGAGGTGGGTGTAGTATGTGGTACGTCGGTGGTGGTCTGAGTGCCTTCTGAAGGAAGACAACCTAGGGGGTGGTGGTACACCTCTGCTCCATGCGGTCGTAGGCTGTCTTGATGCGTGAGATATCCTCCTGATATAGTCGTGGTCGACGATATCCAACCATGCGTGGTCGGCATCGTGCTCTCTGTGCTGCTGCCTGGTGGAACGTGAGCCCTATAGATGGACCTCTCAGATGTAGCTCATCTGAAAGAACTGAGTAATGGTATGTTGGGTACTCAACCGTGTCTGATGCGTGGGTAGCAGTGACTGCTCTCGCCTCTCGTATGTTGCTGTGAGGGAGCGTCCCAAGCGCCGTTGGTCTCCCATAGTCATGCACAATTGGAGCGACTCCTCTATCTGAAAGTGTGCTCGTAGGTCTAAGTATGTTGGGCATCTGATAACAAAATGCTCCTCACTCTCTACCTCTGTTTGGCATACTGGGCACCACCTCTCCTCACGTGGGACTCCCTTGGACCGACCCCTCTCAATCTCGAGCTGATGTGATCAAACCCGGAGCTGCCCAATGACGACTCGAAGGTGGTGGGGTAGGTATGTTTGCATGTATCTCGGAATCTCGATGAAACCCTCGTCCGATATATGTAGAAAATGTTCACGGTAATAGAGCATTTTCGGTGGCAATGTATCCATAGGGCTCACCCATGTCCTCTGTATGTATGTATGCAATATCTCCTGACGAATGACCCTATTCTTGTCCTGATGAGAGAGCGAGTATTTGGGTGCATGTAAGTTGTATTGTAGTGGTAGTAGCCTGTCTATGTCAAAACCATGGTGGGCCAGCCAGTCTCGTGTCTGTGCATACCATGAGGAGGTGTCGCCTGCTAATGCCATATCACGTGATGCCTGGAAAGCACGATAAGCAATGCGCTCTGTATCCATGCTCCGAAGTCTGTGTAATAGGCATACTATCTGGAATAGTGCCTCAACTAGCATCGGTGGTGCAACGAGCTTTGCTATAATGATACCATGTGGTATTGAAGGCTTGCTACGGATAAGTCTTGCAATCATGAGGATCTGTGGCCTCTCCAATGCTGTCCATACTGATGTATCTAATCCCGGCCCCCATATGGTGCCCCATACATGAGTGCTGGGTAACCAAAGTGTCGAAGAGCCACCCCTTTGTGGGGGCTCCTGAAAATATGCTTGGTGGCACTGTCTCTCCATCAAAGCTAGTGCTGCGTACCCACGTGTGATGCGGTCACGGGCTGCTTGAGACATAGAGAAGACCCCTGATGCTGCTGTAAATGTCACTCCCAAGTAAACATATGATCCGACCACCTCGATTGGTCCGCCTGCTGTTGTGAACAAACCATGTCTACATATGTGTGCTGATGTATGAAAGATCATGACCTTGGTTTTACCAAGGTTCACAAATAACCCTCTGTGTCTGCAAAAGTCATCTAGGCCATGTAGATGATATTGTAGACCTTTCGCAGACTCTGAAACCAATACAATATCATCAGCATATAAAAGAATATGGACCGTGGACCCATGTACCTCAATGCCATCACCTCCCTGCTAATGTATGAAGTCCACTATCTCATCAATGTATAGACCAAAGAGGGTGGGTGAAAGAGGGCACCCTTGCTTCACCCCGATAGTGCTAGCAAGTGGATCAGATAAGCCCCCTGGACATCTGACTCTACTAGATACTCTCTCGTATAAGGTGTAGATCCTCCATATCATCTCCTTTGGAGCTCCAATATCAAGTAGTCGTATGAAGAGTCGTTCCTTGTGGACAATGTCAAATGCTTTGCGGAAGTCCACAAAGCAGCAATATAATCTCCTCTTCCTCACTCTTGCCTGGTCGATCAGGCATCTCAGGGTGAAGACGTGGTCAATGGTAGAGTAATGTCGTCTGAAACCTGCCTGTCTTGGAGCCTTGATACCCTTCCTCTCAGCGAGAGTACTTAACTCTATCCATAGTACCGCCCCATATAAATTGGCCAATATAGGGCCAATCATGATCGTCCGGTATGTAGCTTGATCCATAGTATCACCCGACTTATGAATGGGCACTATGGTGTGCTCAGTCCATGAGTCAAGGAACCCTTCAACCAATGCGCAGTTAAAGAGGTGGGCAATGAGCGGTCTGAGAGCCGTGCCTCCGTAGATGAGGCGCTCTGCCTGTAAACCCATGTTGGAGACTGGCAATAGCGTGTCCCACCATAGTGGGTGTGAAGAAGTCAGAGGTAGTGGGACTTGAGCTCTGCGGCCTTGGAATGGGGGGCTGGTCTGGGATCTCGTATAGGCTCTGTGCATAGCTATGCCAAGTGCTCGGGTCTCGGATGGGTGTTTGTAAGGCTTTGCATGTGACGCTGTGCTTGTGTGTGTGTGTAATATCCCCTCTATGCTCTAAAATCCGTAGGTGCTTCCGTAGCTCACGACAATTTGCATCATACTAGCGGTTTTGGGGCATGGGCCCTGTGTGTGGAGGGTGTATATGTGTGTGGTGTGGGAAGCTGCAGAGAGCTGAGTCCTGTAGGATGGTGGTGATCTATGATGTAAGTGTGTCCGAGGGTGAGTGGATCCAGGGAGATTAGGCGGGTGTGTAAATGGTGTGCATAAACGTGTGAGAGCTTGTGTGTGAAGTGTATCGTGGTATCGTGGTATGTATCTCAGTGGGTGAGGGAGGGTCTAATGGAGATGAAAGTGTGAATGTGTGAATGTATGGTTAGCACCAAGTGGGCGTCGTCCAATACTAAGTGAGGGAGATGAAAGTGTGAATGTGATAAATGTATGGTCAGCACCAAGTGGGCGTTGTCCAATACTAAGTGAGGGGATGAGTGAAGCTCCAGAAATGGTACCCAAAATGTAGTCGACTGTGCTCTCACCTCCCCATGAGGGAAGCAAGTAAGTCCGCCCGAACCTGGCCAACTGTGCATCCCGTTATATATAACGAGATGGTGTCTACTGCCCAACTCGAGCCGGTGTCTTCCATATCCTGTGGCATCTTGACCCATATCTGCTGACACTCTACTAGTGCACGTCTCCTCTGGATCTCTGCCCCTCATGAGATGTGGATGATCCATGTCGTATGCCTCGCACTTACGTGATTGGGTGCGGCCATTGAAGTCCCCCATAAGGAAGACTTCACCTAAGGTACTGTAATGTAGTATGTCATCCGAAAGTGCTGTGTATGATGAGTCTTTGTCTCGAATCGGTCCTCCAAGGTCCTGTCTTGCATATCGGGATCCACCTGGTGGAAAGTAGCATATTGCAATGTAAATCAAGCTACCTGGTGCAATCTCCATGCGGACACACATGTATCGTGCCTCCTCATCTCTCTCGATGATATGGATCTGGCTCTGTAACTCGTGTTTAAATATGATGGCAACACCCCCCGACCCTCGTGCCGTACTTTGTCTCATCGTGGTCTTGAATGTGGATTCCTAGTGAAAACCTGCAAAACGTTGCAGGCCTTTCTCTGGGCTCTCATGTGTCTCTGTAATACAAGCAAAGTCATGTGACTCAAGGATCTCCTCGAGTCTGTCTGGTCGTGTCCAGAGTGCCCTGTTGCAATTCCACACTTCCCCGTTGCAATTCCACACCACTCCTTTGAGTGGTGCCTCTTGGTGTAATGATGTCTCATGGTGTAATGAATCGGTCCTCCAAGGTCCTGTCTTGCATACCGGGATCCACCTGGTGGAAAGTAGCATATTGCAATGTAAATCAAGCTACCTGGTGCAATCTCCATGCGGACACACATGTATCGTGCCTCCTCATCTCTCTCGATGATATGGATCTGGCTCTGTAACTCGTGTTTAAATATGATGGCAACACCCCCCGACCCTCGTGCCGTACTTTGTCTCATCGTGGTCTTGAATGTGGATTCCTAGTGAAAACCTGCAAAACGTTGCAGGCCTTTCTCTGGGCTCTCATGTGTCTCTGTAATACAAGCAAACTCATGTGACTCAAGGATCTCCTCGAGTCTGTCTGGTCGTGTCCAGAGTGCCCTGTTGCAATTCCACACTTCCCCGTTGCAATTCCACACCACTCCTTTGAGTGGTGCCTCTTGGTGTAATGATGTCTCATGGTGTAATGAATCGGTCCTCCAAGGTCCTGTCTTGCATATCGGGATCCACCTGGTGGAAAGTAGCATATTGCAATGTAAATCAAGCTACCTGGTGCAATCTCCATGCGGACACACATGTATCGTGCCTCCTCATCTCTCTCGATGATATGGATCTGGCTCTGTAACTCGTGTTTAAATATGATGGCAACACCCCCCGACCCTCGTGCCGTACTTTGTCTCATCGTGGTCTTGAATGTGGATTCCTAGTGAAAACCTGCAAAACGTTGTAGGCCTTTCTCTAGGCTCTCATGTGTCTCTGTAATACAAGCAAAGTCATGTGACTCAAGGATCTCCTCGAGTCTGTCTGGTCGTGTCCAGAGTGCCCTGTTGCAATTCCACACTTCCCCGTTGCAATTCCACACCACTCCTTTGAGTGGTGCCTCTTGGTGTAATGATGTCTCATAGGCCGCGTGGCCCTATTTGATAGGGCGTCCGTCTATGAAGATCTTGCCATCCCGATAAAAGGCCTTCCTTCCCTCTCGACATCTCTGGAGTATATGTGGCATGCAGGCACGTCTGTGTGCTACCTGCATCCTCGTGAGGTCCTTGTCCATGTAGAGGGCGCCATTTGGTAATCCCTGTAGTATTGATCGAAGTCTAAAATAGGCGGTCCGTGTCTCCTTGGAGCTCATATGAAGGATGAGTGCTCGCGAACGAGACGTATCCCTCCCAACCCTCCATGCGCATGTGAAGGGCATGTTCTCATACCCGAGGCGACTGCAAATATCGGTGGCATCAGCTTCTGGTGATGCTCCCTTTGGTAGGCCCGTAATCCGAATGTGGAGTCTTCGGATGTGTCGAAGTCTCTCCTCCTCGAGTATCCTCTCGTGTGAGTTCTTCCTTCTTCACGTCTTCCTTAACTTCCTTCTTCACTTCTTCTTTGACCTCTTTTTTAATATTTTTACTTACAGCTTCTATCTCCGATGTGATGTGTTCTTGCACATCCATCTTCCAATCATTTTTTATTTCTTCTTTCAAGTCATCTAGCTTTGCGATCTCTCCTTCTTCTTTGGAAATCCTGAGCTGAATGATTTCTTCTTGAAGCCTATGCATCTCAGCTTTCATTTCATCTCGGTCTTCTTCAAGAATTTTGACATGCTCTTCTAGGGCTCTTATTCTATCACTGGACTTCCTCATTTCTTGATTAAGTACTATGTTTGCCTCTTTCTTTACCTCTCTGATTGCTATAGTAATCATGTCTTCCACATCCTTTTTTTCTAGGAGGGAGGGGGGGAGAGAGAGAGAGAGAGAGAGAGAGAGAGAGAGAGAGAGAGAGAGAGAGAGAGAGAGAGAGAGAGAGAGAGAGAGAGAGAGAGAGAGAGAGAGAGAGAGAGAGAGAGAGAGAGAGAGAGAGAGAGAGAGAGAGAGAGAGAGAGAGAGAGAGAGAGAGAGAGAGAGAGAGAGAGAGAGAGAGAGAGAGAGAGAGAGAGAGAGAGAGAGAGAGGGGGGGGGAGGGGGGGGGGGAGGGAGGGAGGGAGGGAGGGGGGAAGGGGGGGAGGGAGGGAGGGAGGGAGGGAGGGAGGGAGGGAGGGAGAGAGAGAGAAAGAAAGAAAGAAAGAAAGGTATATTAACGTCTTCCAAAGGCCAAACTTGGCCTATGAGACAAAATCATATACAACTGTGGTAATCTCTGTGTAGCAATGAAAAGGAAAAAAATACTCGCTACACAAAACTGTGTAGGCGGAAAACAGCAAAGGATGGTGGTACCTGTAATGAGGAGGTAGTGGGAATAAAATAATGGTGCCTGGGGGGAGAGAGGCTCTGGCTCAGCAGATAATGACCACCTGATACAAAGGGGACCCATGAGGGAGTGAATGTGTATACCCTAAGTGCTGATGATGGGTGGAGGTGGGTGGAGTATATGGTACATCGGCGGCGGTAGGAGTGCCTCCTGGAGGAAGCCTGTCCAAGTGGTGGTAGTGCACCTATGCTCCATCATGTAGTCGTGGGCTATCCTGATGCGTGAGATATCCTCCCGGTGTAGTTGTGGTCGTCGGTACCCAACTAGATGTGGTCGGCGTCGCACTCTCTGTGCCGCTGCCTGCTGGAGTGTGAGCCCTATGCCTCTGGGAGGCGGGTCCGTCCGATGTGGACCAACGCGCTCAAAATACTGAGTAATAGTCTGCTGGGTACTCACCCATGTCTGGTGTGTAGGCTCTAGCATCTGATCTCGTCTCTCATATGCAGCCATGAGGAAACGCCCCATCCTCCGCTGGTCTGCAGTGGTCATGCACAACTGGAGTGACTCCTCTATCTGGAAATGTGCTCGTAGGTCCGAGTATGCTGGGCATCTGATAACGAGGTGCTCCTCACTCTCTATCTCTGTATGGCATACTGGGCACCACCTCTCCTCTCGAGGGACTCCTCTAGCCCGACCCCTCTCGATCTCGAACTGATGTGATGAAACTCGAAGCTGCCCAATGATGACTTGAAGGTGGTGTGGTAGGTATGTCTGCATGTAGCGTGGTCTGAAATCCGTAGAAAATGCTCACGGTAGTGAAGCATTTTCGGTGTCAATGTCCTCCCCGGGCTCATCCATGTCCTCTGTATGTATGTATGCCATATCTACTGACGGATGATCCTATTTCTCTTGGTGAGAGGGTGAATAGGTGGGAGCCTGGGAGTCGTACTGTACTGGTGGTAGTCTGTCTATGTCAAGACCATGGAGGGCAAGCCAATCCCATGTCTGTGCATACCATGATGAGGTGTCTCCGGCTAGTGCCATGTCGTGTGATGCCTGGAAAGCTCTGTGAGTGATGCGCTCTGTGTCCATGCTCTGGATCTTGTGTAATAGGCATACTGTTTGGAAGAGTGCCTCTACTAGCATCGGTGGTGCAGCAAGCTCTGCCCTAATGATATCATGGGGTACCGAAGATTTGCTGCGGATGAGTCTAGCAATCATGAGAATCTGCGGTCTCTCCAGTGCTGTCCATGATGATGTGGCTAATCCCGGTCCCCATATAGCTGCACCATACATGAGTGCTGGGGTAACTAAAGTGTCGAAGAGCCACCCCTTTGTGCGGGGCTCCTGAAAATATGCCTGGTGACACTGTCTCTCCACCAAAGCTAGCGCTGCGTATCCACGTGTGATGCGATCCCGGACTGCCTGAGACATGGAGAAAACCCTAGAGGCTGCTGTGAAAGTCACTCCCAAGTAGACATATGAACCAACTACCTCAATGGGTCCGCCTGCCGCTGTGAAAGAACTGTGTCTCCTCACCTGTGCTGATGTATGGAAGATCAAAACCTTGGTTTTACCAAGGTTCACTGATAACCCTCTGTGTACAAAAATCATCTAAGCCGTGTAGGTGACGCTGTAGACCCTCTGCAGACTCTGAAACGAGCACAATATCATCTGCATATAAAAGAATGTGGATAGTAGTCCCTCGTACCTCAATGCCCTCTCCTCCTTGCTGCCGTATGAAGTCCACTATCTCGTCAATGTACAAACCAAAAAGGGTGGGTGAGAGGGGACACCCTTGCTTCACCCCGATGGTGCTAGCAAGTGAATCGGATAGACCGCCTGGGCATCTGACTCTACCTGATATTCTCTCATATAAGGCGTAGATCCCCCATATCATCTCCTCTGGAGCCCCGATATCGTGTAGACGTGTGAAGAGCCTCTTCCTGGGAACTATGTCGAAGGCTTTGCGGAAGTCCACAAAACAACAGTACAATCTCCTCTTCCTCACTCGTGCCGGGTCAATCAAGCATCTCAAAGTGAAGATGTGGTCAATGGTAGAGTAATCTCGTCTGAATCCTACCTGTCCTGGGGCCTGATACCCTTCCTCTCGACAAGAGTGCTCAACTCTGTCTCTAGCACTGCCCCATATAACTTGGCCAGTATGGGGCCAATCATGATCATTCGGTATGTGGATGGATCCATAACATCGCCTGACTTATGAATGGGCACAATGGTGTGCTCAGTCCATGAGTCAGGAAACCCTTCAATCAGTGCTCGGTTGAAGAGGTGGGCAATGAGCGGTGCTAGGGTCGTGCATCCGTAGATGAGATGCTCTGCCTGTAAACCGAACTGGTCATGGGCCCTGCCATGCTGTAGATGGGCAATGGCACGGCTCACCATAGTCGATGTGAAGAAGTCACAGGTAGTTGGGGGGGGAGAGGGAGGGAGGGGGGGGGGAGAGAGAGAGAGAGAGAGAGAGAGAGAGAGAGAGAGAGAGAGAGAGAGAGAGAGAGAGAGAGAGAGAGAGAGAGAGAGAGAGAGAGAGAGAGAGAGAGAGAGAGAGAGAGAGAGAGAGAGAGAGAGAGAGAAAGAAAAAGAAAGAAAGTGTTTTTACGTCTATTAGGAGGCCGAACTCGGCCTATGAGACAAATCGATGTACATGGGTGTATCTTCTGTCTATCAGAGAAGATAAAAGTGCTGAAAAAGAAACTGGTAAAGCTGATACATATCTTTGTGAAATGCGTGTGGAGATACCCATGAAAGTGGGGGGATGTATGGAGTGCGATATCTATGACAGTCTATATGCAAAGGGGTAGTACAACAAGCATGGAAATGCATCTGAAATGACTAACTAGCTCCATCATGTGCTAGTGGGCGGGTGTAAGATGTGATACATAGGTGGAGGTGGAGTCAGGGCCATCGTGATAGTTGCAGCGGGATCAGCCATCATCTGGAATCGTCTCTCCTCTATGGCGCGATGGTGATGAGCCTGGATCTCTATAATCTGATGTCGGTGATGTCGCGGGGCCCGATATTCTCTAGTACGGGGTCGTCTCCTAGCTCGGGCAGTCTGAGCCTGCTGAAGAGTCACCCCTCTCGGTGTTTGGGCTGAGGGGGGGAGGGCTGCAGCACGTCGTGGAATAAAGAACTCAGTGAGCTGACTCTGTCTCCCTCCTGTATGGGCTGCTACAGTAGGCTGGAGTAGGGAATCTCTATGACTCTGTATCTCTAGTAGGAATCGCCCGAGCTGTCTCTGGTCTCTAGAGTCCATGATCTCTCGGAGGGTGGGTTGCCCTGTAAATAGAGTCCCGTATCTACCTCTGATGCCATCATATGCGCTACATCTGCATACAAAGTGCTCCTCATCCTCCATCTCTACTCTGCTAACCCTGCATATCCGCTCCTCTCTGGGAATGTCTGCGGCTCTTCCCGTCTCAATCTCTAGTCTATGTGATGAGACTCTCAACTGGCCAATCGCTACCCTCGAGCTATGAGGCATGTAAGTATCCATGTAACATGGCCGCCGGATGAAACCGTCTGCTAGGATGTCTAAGAACTGGTCTCGATAGTGCAATAGTTTCGATCCCATGTGTGGTGTGTGCCATGTAATGTAGCGCTGCCAAAGATCCTGTCTCAGCACAACATTACTCTCATGACGAGAGAGGTGGATGTGAGGTGAGTCTGGGTCGTACTGAAAAGGCGGCAATCTGTCCATATCAAGCCCATGACTATCAAACCATACTCTAACCTGAGTGTACCAAGCTCTCTCATATCCTGATTCTGATATCTGTATAGATGCCTCAAAAGCTCTGCGTGTGAGTCTGTCTGTAGGGAGCTCCCTCATCCTCTGAATAAAGCAGATAGTCTGGAATAGTGCATCTACTACCATGGGTGGTGCAGCTAGCTGTGCCTTGATGATATCATGTGGTATCGACTGTTTCCCGCGAAATAGTCGCGAGATCATACGTACCTGGGGCCTCTCGATCGCACTCCACTGGGTGACTGTGAGGCCTGGGGCCCAAACTGAGTCTATCGGTGGCTGCCTGTCTCATGCTGAAGGGGCCAGGTAAGCTTGTGAATGTGACTCCGAGGTAGACATAGGAAGTGACCACCTCAATCTGTCCACCGCGGGCTGTGAATCTTGCTCCATTCCTCACCAAGGGGGAGGTGTGGAAGATCATGACCTTGGTCTTGCCAAGGTTTACTGTCAAGCCCTTCTGTGTACAAAACGCTTGATCAATAGTAGAGAAAGCTTGCCGAAAACCTGCCTGGCCTCGTGCTCGTAGCCCCTAAGTCTCTGCATATGAGCTGAGCTCTGCCTCAAGTATGGCACCGTATAGTTTGGCCATGGTGTGGCCAATCATGATGGTCCTGTAATTCCCTAGATCCAGGGTGTCGCCAGATTTGTGGATAGGCACAATGGTGTGCCTAGTCCACTCCTCTGGGAAGCCCTCCCCCATAGCCCGGTTGAAGGCATGTGCAATCAACGGGGCTATAGTGGAGGTTGCATATATGAGATGCTCGCTCTGCAATCCCGTATGGTCTGTCGAACGTCCATGTCGCAGTCGTCCAATGGCCCTCTCAACCATCTTTGCTGTGAAAAGAGAAGAACTAGTAGGGCGAGGCTCAAGTGGCTGGGGAATGGGAGGCTGCCCAGGCACCTCATATAATCTCTGAGCATAATCATGCCATGTGTATAGGTCCCCAATAGGTGTGGTTGGGCGTGGCTCTCGTAGGGTACGCCATGCTGCGGCACTGTCCATACTCATAAAGAGATGGTATAGCTCAAGCACCTGTGCCTCCTCAAAGGCTCGCCTCTTCTGTCGTGTGAGAGTCTTCATCTGTCCCGTGGCCTGTCTCTCTGTGATCTCTCCCAATGCTCGCTGAGCTCGTAGTCGGCGGTAAGTATCTCTGCATTCCTCATCATACCAACAATGTTGTGGCATAGTCTCGGGAGGAGGTGTGTGACCAGAATGGATGGTGTGTGGGAAGGAGCTGATGGCGGATGTTTGAAGAACTGATGCTATCTGTGAGGTGAGTAGGGATAGTGGAGTGTCAGGGTGAAGCAAGAGAAGACCCTTCTCGACTTGGGCCGCATATATGTGAGCTAGCTCGTGTGTGAAGTGGATGGTGGTGTGTGGGATGCGTGTTGCGGGTGTGCGTGTAGGGGTGTCTCCCTTGAGGGAGAGAGCGAGGTATGCGTGATCGGCCCCAATGGGTATGGGTGGGATGGTGAATGAGGTAAGTAGGTGAATGGACTCTCTAGATCCCATGACGTAATCTACTGAACTTCCCCTGCCATCTGTGACTGAGTGTGGTATGCATGTCAATCCTCCTGAGGTAGGCCACTGAGCCATCCCGTTATAGATAACGAGATTATGTCGAGAGCCTAGTCTGAGTAAGTGAGTGCCATAATGAGTGTGTGTAGAGTCAGCTGAAGCTCGAGCTGTAGACTCATCCTCTATGGTACGTAGTATCTGTGGGTCTTCTGGGTCAAATATCTCACACTGATCATTGCATGTCCTTGCATTGAAGTCTCCCATAATGAAGACTTCCCCTAATGCAGAGTACTCTGTAATCTCTTCTGACAAGCAAGTGTATGGTGAGTCCTCCTCTCTGTCTATGATAGCGAAGCGCAAGCTAGAGGGAGCAAAGTAGCATAAAGCTATGAAGATGATCCGCTCCTGTGAGAGCTGGAGTCGAATCCAAAGATATCTGGCCTGTGAGTCACGTGTGACTATCTGTATCCTACTCTGAAGTCCATCTCTGAAGAGTATGGCTACTCCTCCTGATCCTCTGGTGGTGTGCTGACGTGTACAGTATGTGGACTCCCACTGGAAACCGTGGACTCGAGGTAGGCCCCGGTCCGGGCTCTCATGTGTCTCTGTGAGCATAATGATGTCTTTGCCTTTGCGCACCTCTTCCAACCTCTCTGGGTGTGTCCATAGATCTCCATTGCAGTTCCAAACTGCAAGGTGTATCTCCTCGAGTGTCTCACAGGCCGCGAATCCCTATGGGATGGCCTTGCCATCAATGATGACACGACCATCTCTGTATGAAGCCTTCTTTCCTTCTTTGCGAGCTTGGTGTACTCTCGGCATGCATGCCGGCGGTGTGCTACTTGCATGGGTGTGAGATCATCATCAAGGTAGATGGGGGGGCCATCAAGTGCTCTCAGAATCACCCTCTTGCGTAGGAAAGTAGATCTTACATCTTCTGAAGGGAAGTGTAGAATGAGAGCTCTCTTCTTCGTGGGGTCTCGTCCCGTTCTCCAAGACTTGATAAATGGAGGGGAGTCCTCTTTGTAGCCGAGCATCCTGCATAGTGTCTTCCCGTCGGACTCGGGTGTAGAGCCTTCTTCTTCTACAATGCCTGTGATGCGTACATTGAGACGACGGGCATGTCTCATCTTTTTTTCAATGGTGGTGTGCACGATGAGTGCTTCTTCCTTTTGGCTTCTTTTTTGATGTTCTTTTTCACTATGTCGATCCATCCTTCTTTGGTAGCTTCTAATTTGTTTTCCATGCTCGTCGTCAAAGCTTTGGTGAGTTCTTCTTTTAGAGCTTCTGTCTTGTTCATATTAATCTCTCCCTCTTCTGGTGTGAGAGAGACCATTGAAGCTTTGAGGAGCTCCAATTCCTCTTTCATGTTTGCCCTTTCCTTAGCCCATTCTTCTTTTTCTTTGTTTCTCTCCCTCTCATACTCTTCTTTCATGTAAGTATCCATGTAACGTGGTCCCTGGATGAAACCATCCGTTAGTACGTCTAAGAACTGGTTTCGGTAGTGCGATAGTCTCGATCCCATGTGTGGTGTGTGCCATGTCTGACTAATGTAGAGCTGCTAGAGATCTTGTTTGAGCACAACATTCCTCTCACGATGGGAGAGGTGGATGTGAGGTGAGTGTGGATCATACTGAAAAGGCGGCAATCTGTGCATATCAAGTCCATGACTATCAAACCAAACTCTAACCTGAGTGTACCAAGCTCTCTCATATCCTGACTCTAATATCTGTATAGATACCTCAAAAGCTGTGTGTGTGAGTGTGTCTAAGGGAGCCCCCTAATCCTCTGAATAAATCAGATAGTATGGAATAGTGCATCTACTACCATGGGTGGTGAAGCTAGCTCTTCCCTGATGATGTCATGTGGCACGGATGGTTTCCCGCGAAATAGTCGCGAGATCATACGTACTTGTGGCCTCTCTATTGCACTCCACTGGGTGATTGTGAGGCCTGGGGCCCAAACTGTCGTAGCATAGCATACATCATAGCGGGTTTGACTAGTGTGTCAAATAGCCACCCCTTTGTGCGGGGCTCCTTGAAGTGTGCCGGGTGACATCTCCGTGCTAACATGGCTAAAGTTGCATATCCTCGTGTGGGTCTATCGATGGTTGCCTGTCTCCGGCTGAAGGGGCCATGCAAGCTGGTGAATGTGACTTCGAGGTAGACATAGGAAGTGACCACCTCAATCTGTCCATCGCCAGTTGGTAATCCTGCTCCATTCCTCACCATGGGAGAGGTGTGGAAGATCATGACCTTGGTCTTACCATGTCAATCCTCCTGAGGTAGGCCATTGAGCCATCTTGTTATAGATAACGAGATTATGTCGAGAGCCTAGTCTGAGTAAGTGAGTGCCATAGTGAGTGTGCAGAATCAGCTGAAGCTTGAGCTGTGGACTCATCCTCTATGGTATGCAGTATTTGTGGATCTTCTAGGTCAAATATCTCACACTGATCATTGCCTGTCCTTGCATTGAAGTCTGCCATAAGGAAGACTTCCCCTAATGCAAAGTACTCTGTAATCTCTCCTGACAAGCAGGTGTATGGTGAGTCCTCTCGATCTATGATAGCGAATCGCGAGCTGGAAGGGGCAAAGTAGCATAATGCTATGAAGATGGTCCTCTCCTGTGAGAGTTGGAGTCGAATCCAAAGATATTTGGCCTACGAATCACATGCAACTATCTGTATCCTGCTCTGAAGTCCATCTTTGAAGAGTATGGCTACTCCTCCGGATCCTTTGGTGGTGTGGTGACATGTACACTCTGTATGTGGACTCCCACTGGAAACCGTGGACTCGAGGTAGGCTCCGGTCTCGGCTCTCATGTGTCTGTGTCAGCATAATGATGTCTCTTCCTCTGCGTACCTCTTCTAACCTCTCTGGGTGTGTCCATAGATCTCCATTGCCGTTCCAAACTGCAAGGTGTATCTCCTCGAGTGTCTCGCAGGCGGTGAACCCCTATGGGATGGCTTTGCCATCAATGATGATACGACTATCTCTGTATGAAGCCTTCTTTCCTTCGTTGTGGAACTTGGTGTACTCTCGGAATGCATGCACGACGATGTGCCACTTGCATTTGGCCTACGAATCACATGCAACTATCTGTATCCTGCTCTGAAGTCCATCTTTGAAGAGTATGGCTACTCCTCCGGATCCTTTGGTGGTGTGGTGACATGTACACTCTGTATGTGGACTCCCACTGGAAACCGTGGACTCGAGGTAGGCTCCGGTCTCGACTCTCATGTGTCTGTGTCAGCATAATGATGTCTCTTCCTCTGCGTACCTCTTCTAACCTCTCTGGGTGTGTCCATAGATCTCCATTGCCGTTCCAAACTGCAAGGTGTATCTCCTCGAGTGTCTCGCAGGCCGTGAACCCCTATGGGATGGCTTTGCCATCAATGATGATACGACTATCTCTGTATGAAGCCTTCTTTCCTTCGTTGTGGAGCTTGGTGTACTCTCGGCATGCATGCACGACGATGTGCCACTTGCGTGGGTGTGAGATCATCATCAAGGTAGATTGGTGGCCATCAAGTGCTCTCAAAATCACCCTTTTGCATAGGAAAGTAGATCTTATGTTTTCGGAAGGGAAGTGTAGAATGAGAGCTCTCTTCTTTGTGGGATCTCTCCCCGTTCTCCAAGACTTGATGAATGGGGGGGGACTCCTCTTTGTAGCCGAGTATCTTGTATAGTGTCTTCCCATCGGATTTAGGGGTAGAGCCTTTTTTTTCTACAATGCCTGTGATGCGTACATTGAGACGACGGGCATGCCTCATCTTTTCTTCCTCAATGGTGGTGTGCATAATGAGAGCTTTTTCCTTTTGTGCTTCTTCTTTGGCTTCTTTTTTTGATGTTACTCTTCACTATGTTGATCCACCCTTGTTTGGTAGCTTCTAGCTTGTTTTCTGTGCTCACGGTCAAGGCTTTGGTGAGTTCTTTTTTGAGAGCTTCTGTCTTGTTCATATTAATCTCTCCCTCTTCGGGTGTGAGAGAGACCATGGAAGCTTTGAGGAGCTCCAATTCCTCTTTCATGTTTGCTCTCTCCTTAGCCCATTCTTCTTTTTCTTTCTTTGCTCTCCCTCTCCCACTCTTCTTTCTCTTTCTTCCATGTCTCCCTCTCCTTATGATATGTTTCTACTTCTTGCTCGAGCTTTGAGAGGCGGTTGATGATGGTCGTGATAGTGGAGTCCACCATATTCTTGTTTTCTTTGATAGCTATGGTCAGTTTGTCCTTCATTTTCGTCAAATCCTCTTTCTTAGTCGTAGTGGTCATGGCGTTAGAATATGGAAAAATGCTCAGTATGATGAGCCCACAGACTTGCGATGAAGACGGGAGCACGCCCGATGCGCGATGGAGCAAGGGTGGGAGTGGCTAGTCCGAGGTAGGGCCGCTCTACAAGTAGTTATTAGTCTGGGGTGGGAGTGGCTAGTCCGAGGTAGGGCCGCTCTACAGGTAGTTATTAGTCCGGGGTAGAGCCGGCCGCCGCTCTACTTCTAACCACTCTACTTCCATGTTCCCTACCCCTCTATTGTTGGAATTTGGGGCCCCAAGATCTTCCAATACTACTGCCTAAAAACCTTTGAGCATACACACTTAATTAAACAAGATGATAAGTGAGAGAGAGAGAGAAACTTGAGACAACAATAAGTAACGTAAGCAAATTGCTTACTCACTAATGTAGATGGTCGAATTACAAAATGGGAGTACTACTCAACCATATGATAGTGCACTCACTAGATGGAAGAATAGACAAGAAGATGATGAAATACAGAATTCAGATTATGCTGTTATAATCTGAGTGTGTGTGAAGCGAATGAGCAACGGAGTGAACCTAACCTCTCAAGATAGTGCAACAAATCTGAAAATCAGCAAACCCTAATTCTGAAATTAGGGTTGAGAAACCCTAAAACAGAATATAGGATTAACTTACAAAAGATAGCTGCCCCAAACTTGTAGAAGACTCCTTGCTCCAAGAGAATATTCTCTTCTTCACCCCTCCTTAGCCTCCAAAGCTTTAGAACTCCAAAACTGACACTCTATCAGCATAAACTCAAGGTATGACTCTTCCTTGAGTCTCCAAAATTGTTGCCAACATGTCTCTTATATAGCTTTGGTGTCCATCCATAAAGTAGGGAGTTGATTTTAGCGAAAAAAATCTGATCGCAAACAAAAAAGCTGCTATCGATTTTTTTTTTTAAAATTTTATCGTAATTATCAGCTTTTCGTTGGTTTTAAAAAACCATTCCTATTGTTTTGACTTGCTTTATTTTTAATCGCTAGGTTTTAAATGCTTTTGCCATCTTCTACAACTATAACCTAGCTTTTTGTGTTTAGTACATCAAGAACCTCAGAAATATGCATCCATCATTTTAGGGCAGAAACTAGGGTTTGAGTTTTCTCCTAATTCTGACTTCTGATGACAGAATGAAGCATATCACTAGATAGCTCTCATGAAACTCTACCTATCTAGCATAAAAAAATTTTACTCAAAATGTACAAAAAAATGGCTAAGTCCTAAGTTGGATTTGCTGGAGATGGACCATATGTACATTGATTTCCAACAATCCCTCCTTCAATGTCATATTGGTACAAGCTTCAGCAATCTGCACATCTTCTCATGACTATCTCTAGTCAATGCTTTGGTAAATATAACTGCAATATTCTCACTAGAAGGAACATAAACCAGCTTAATGTGCTTCTTTGCTATCTGTTCTCGAATATAGTGGTAGTGAACCTCTATATGTTTTGTCCTTGCGTGATGCACTGGATTTTTTGCTATAGCTATTGCACTCTGGCTATCTGAAAATATATGAACAGGTTCATGTACTCTTACATCTAGATAACTGAAAATCTTCTACAACCAAACTGACTCCAAAGTAGCTGTAAATGCTACACGATATTCAGCTTCACACGATGAAGTTGCAATAGTGGGTTGTCTCTTCGAAAGCCATGAGATAAGACAATCTCCAAGATAAAAACAGAAACCACTAGTACTTCTTCTTGTGTCTTTATCACCTGCCGAATCAGAATCTGGAAATCCTTTTAGTAACAAATGTGTAGATTTCGAAAATACCATAGCATAATTTGAAGTTCCCTTCAAATATCTGAAGATCCGCTTTACTGCTTTCCAATGTAACGTTGTCGGATTATGCATGAACCTTGATACTTGAGAAATTGCAAATTGTATGTCAGGACGTGTATTACAAAGATATATCAAGCACCCGATTGCTTGACAATATAAAGTAGCATCAAATGACTCTTCATCTACCACTATTTGTAAAGACCCGTTTTGATCCATAGGTGTTTGCATAGGTTTAGCTTCAGTCATTTGAAACCTTTCTAATAGTTTCTCAATGTACTTCTGCCGTGTCATATAGATACACTCATCTTTAAACAGATCCTGAATCCCAAGATAATAATGCAAGATTCCTAAATTATTTACATCTAATGTCTGCTGCAATTGCTCTTTGAACATCTGCAAATCTTCATCTCTGGGACCTGTGACTATAATATCATCCACATAAATGATTGCTATAATCATCAAACTTGTTTCAGCTTTGACATAAAGAGTTGGAGCTCCATCTGAGTTATGGAAACCAATGGATAAAAGATATGTGTGTATCTTTTCAATGTTCATACCATGCTCTAGGTGCCTGTTTTAAACCATACAAAGCTTTTATAAGCGTACATACCAAATGTTCTTTACTTGTTTCTTCAAAACCTTCTGGCTGTTGAACATATACATCTTCATGTAAATCCCCATTTAGAAAAGAAGTCTTTATATCAAGTTGATATACATTCCGATCAAAGTATGCTGCTAAAGCAAGTATTGACCTAATAACTGTCATCCTAGAGGTAGGAGCAAATGTCTCATCATAATCAATACCTTTTTGTTGTGCATATCCTTTGACAACTAATCTGGCTTTGTACCTATCAATAGTACCATCTGCTTTCCGTTTGATTTTGAAGATCCACTTTACACCTATAGCTTTCTTTCCCTCTGGTAACTCCCATAGCTGCCAAGTTTGATTCTTATGAATAGAATCAATCTCTTCTTGCATAGCTTTTCTCCAAATAGGAATGTTAAGTGCATCTTTAACACATGCAGGTTCATCCTCAACTGTTGTGAGTGCTAAAATATCATGAATCTCAAAGTCTTCCGCAAAACTTACATGATCTTTTTGTTGTTGTTGTCTAGTCTGACTCCTTGTTCTTCCTGTAAAAGGCTTTATACCACTATCTTTCCATGTCTGATATAACCAAGTAGGTGTATCCTTAAATAGTGGTGATACTCTTTCAGACTCTTCAGTCTCCACTGGTTCTGGAACTTGTCCCTCTGAGGTACTAGGACTTTCTGGAACTCTAGTACTTTCTTCTATTTTTGGAACTAAAGTCTCATGTGGAACTGACTCTGTAGAAGGTTGTGAAATTCCTCTTTCTTCAATCCTAGAAATTTTAGCTCCCTCTTGATAAGGCTGAACATGTACATCCAAATTCCGTCTAAAAAATCCATAATCATTTTCACTAATGAACTTTGGAATTTCTGCTTCTTTATCATATATCTTATTTTTAGCAATATATGCATTGCGTGAAAGGATAACTTCACCTGTCTCTGGAACATAAAATCTATATCCTTTACTTTCAACAGGATATCCAATAAAAACAACTTTCCCTGCTTTTACATCTAGTTTGCCACGATCCTTTTTCTCAACATGAACATAAGATAGTGATCCGAATACTCTGAAATAACTCACATTAGGTTTTCTACCATAATATGCTTCATAAGGTGTGATTACCTTTAAAGCTTTTGTAGAATACCTGTTCAAAATGTGATTAGCTTTATGTACTGCATCAAACCAGAATTTTGGTGAAAGCTTCTTGGACGCCATCATGCTCCGCATCGTCTCGACAAGTACTCTATTCTTCCTTTCTGCAACACCATTCTGCGCAGGAGTTTAAGCAATAGTAAGATGTCGAGTAATACCTTTTTCTTCAAGAAATGTCTGAAACTCATTTGAAAAGTATTCTCCACCTCTATCACTTCTAAGAATCTGGATAGTTGACTGACTTTCATTTTCAATCATAGCTACAAATTTCTTGAGCATTGGAAAGACTTCTGACTTCAACTTAAGACCATAGATCCATGAATATCTCGTAAAATCATCAACATATAGAACAAAATACCTAAAACCTTGAATAGAGTATGCTCTCATGGGTCCATTCACATATGAATGTATTATCTGCAATTTCTTGGAGTTTAAGCAATAGTAAGGTGTCGAGTAATACCTTTTTTTTTCAAGAAATGTCTAAAACTCATTTGACAAGTATTCTCCACCTCTATCACTTCTGAGAATTTGGATAGTTGACTGACTTTCATTTTCAATCATAGCTACAAATTTCTTGAGCGTTGGAAAGACTTCTGACTTCAACTTAAGACCATAGATCCATGAATATCTCGTAAAATCATCAACATATAGAACAAAATACCTAAAACCTTGAATAGAGTATGCTCTCATGGATCCATTCACATTTGAATGTATTATCTGCAATTTCCTGGTAGCTGTAATATGACCATGCTTCTTGAAAGGTAGTTTATGCATTTTACCTTCAAGACATCCTTCACATATATCTGAATCATCTGTTAGCTCAAATGAGGGTAAATTCTCAACCATACCTCTATCTTTGATACTCTTGAGAGCTCCAAAAGCTAATATGTCCAAATCTTTCATGCCATAACTTCATATTTTCCACCGGTGACGAAGATTTGACAGCATATGCTTGACTGATTTTTGACAAAATAAAAATCCCTCCTTTGTGCTCACTTTGCAAAATACACTTCTCTTCTTTGTGTGACAAAATCTTACAAAGATTTCTTTCAAATACAACTTTGTAACCATCTCCTAAAAATGCAGATATAGATAGCATATTCTTCTTGATATTAGGTACGTATAAAACATCTGAAATCTGAAAATTACCACCTTCTCTTGACTTTAGGGTTACTGTACCTATTCCTACAACATCCAAATCATTGCCATCTGCAATAGTAACTCTTCTACGTGAAGAATAGGAAAGAGAAGAAAATACTTCTCTGCATCCTGTCATATGCTTTGTAGCACCTTGAGATTTCCCTTTTTTATCATCTTCTACAACATTACCTGATGCTTTTTTTTTTTTTGCTGCAATCCTTTTCTGACAAAGTGCTATGAAATGTCCAGGTTCCTTGCAATAGTGACATAATGCTTCCTTCTTCTTACAAGACTTCTCTTTAGTTGTAGTAGAAACAGAATCTGAAGTAGAAGGTGAAAGGGACTTACTTTCCTTCTTGGACTGTTTTTCCTTCTTATCCTTCTTCTTCTTTTTACCCTTTGATGAAGACAAAAGTGCTTCTTCATTCTCTTCCATTCCCTTCAACTGATCTTCATCTTGAAGTAGCAAGAATTCTAACTCTTCAAATGTAATCTTTCTATCTCTTGTTGTAAGAGTAAGAGTGGTAATAAAAGACCGATATGAGATAGGAAGTGAATTAATCAGCATATTTACCATTTCTTCATCAAATATCTCAACTCCTACATTTAGAAGTTGATCTCTCAAGTCAATGAGCTTCGTAATGTGGGTTTGAATTGACTCACTAGCCTTCATCCTTGTGTTTGATAGTTGTCTCCTCAAGTGAGCTTTCCTAGCAAGATTTCTGCTCTGAAAAAGATTCTCAAGCTTTTGCAATCTGCTGCACCATGATACAACACCACCTAGGGTCAAAACATAGCCACTTGTGGATTTCCGTGTATCCACATTACCACCCATGTCGGAATCACAGAATCCCTTCAGCTCTAATGGGCCCTTTTCATAACTTAGGCGTTTGTTCTTAGTTCCTTTCAAATATCTCAAGATAGATTTGACTTCCTCCCAATGAGCTCTACCAGGATTAGCCATGAACCTGCTAACAACTCCCACTGCATGAGCAATGTCTGGCCGAGTGGCAACCATAGCATACATAAGTGAACCACAAGCTGATGCATATGGAACACTTTTCATGTAATTGGCTGCATCATCATCTTTGGGACAGTCATCCTTGGAGAGCTTAACATGTGGCTGCAATGGCACTCCAAGAGGCTTAGCATCAGCCACAAATTTGTCCAGCACTTTTCCAATGTACTTTTCTTGGGATACATGCAAAGTATGCTGCTGCCTATCCCTTTTTATATGCATACCAAGAATATGCTCAGCTTCCCCAAGGTCTTTCATTGAGAATGCAGAGTTCAGCTGCTGTTTTAGAGCATTCAGTGTGCTCTTTTTCTTCCCAGCCAGCAGCATATCATCTACATACAGTACAAGAATGATTGGGCTTCATCCTTTTTGGTGTACAAACAATGATCTGCATGGCTTCTTTTAAACCCATGGCTTCTTATACCATTGTCTGGGGGCCTGTTTCAGCCCATATAAGCTCCTTTTCAGTTTGCATACCAGATGTTCTTTTCCAAGAATGGCATATACTTCTGGCTGTTTCATGTACAACTCTTCATCTAGATCACCATGCAAAAAGGCTGTCTTAACATCTGTTTGGAATAATTCCAAATCCAAGGCAGCTGTGAGAGCAAACAACACACATAATGTGGTCATTTTAACCAGTGGAGAGAACACTTCTTGGAAATCAATGCCCTCCTTTTGGGCATATCCCTTAGCAACCAGCCTTGCCAAGGCCTTTATCTCTTCTTGCATGGCTAACTCCCACTTCTTCTTGTGCTCACATAGCTTTGCCTCTTTATAAGTAAGAGGCTCACCCTCATCTGATAACATAATATAATGTATATAGGGATCATATCTATTCACTGGCCTCCTAGGACGTGTAGATCTTCTTACCCAATGATCCACGTTACCAGGCAATGGATCTACATCAAGAGGTACATTAACTTCTTCATTGTTAACGGGCTGCTGTACATCATTTCCAGCCTTGTTTTCATCATGAATAGGTGGCTGCATATGCCCTCCAGGAGCCTCTTCTTGCTGTCCAACATCATCTGGCTCAAAAGCCACTAGATTTTCTATATTTTCAGCCATATGTGGTGCATCTTGAGGGTTTGAAATGGGCCTAACATGTGGCTGGTCTTGCTGAAATGCGACTTTTTTATGGTCATGTTTCGAAGCAACATTGTTTTGTAGCAGCCTTGCCTCATTAAAAAACAACATCCCTGCTGCGTATGACCCTCTTGAGCTGAGGTAACCATATCCTATAGCCCATTTCACCTTCTTCACCATAACCCACGAAGAGGCCTTTAATGGATTTAGCATCAAGTCTACTCCTCAACTCAGGTCTTATGTGCACAAAAGCTTCACAGCCAAAGACGCTAAGTGATCATATGAAGCAGGTTTGCCTTTCAAGGACATGTGAGGGGATCGATTGCATATATGTACTGCAGTTTTAAGAGCCTCTCCCCAAAAAGCATGAGGGAGATTAGATGTGGACAGCATGCATCTCACCCTCTCACAAACAATCCGATTATACCTTTCAGCCACACCATTAGAAGAGGGGCTGTATGGAACAGTAAGCTCCCTCTTTATGCTCAAATTTTTACAAAAAATTTTGAATTCAACGTTTGTGAACTCACCCCCATTATCCGTATGTAAGCGTTTCAGTTTTTTACCTGTTTGGGTAGCCACAAATGCATGAAATCTTTTAAACGCAGCAAATGCTTCATCTTTTGATTTGAGGAGCTTCACCCAAATTTTCCTAGAAAAATCATCAACAAAAGAAATAAAGTATAAAGCACTCCCCATAGATTTGGTGGGCATGCTACATACATCAGAATGGACAAGATCTAATATACAAGACTTATGAGAGACACCAAAATAATGAGAACTTTTCACTTGCTTTCCATATTGACAATCATTACAAAAAGTCTAGCTCGGTGCCTCTAATATCAAGCTTCTTCAAGTTACAAAGTTGGGATAGACCCTTTTGGCTCATATGGCCACGACTCAAGTCTTTTATGCCACAATTGCATATGAGAATTAATCTCAGCCAATGCAATGAATTTGCTGAACAAAGCCTTTCCATGCAAGCAATACAAACTTCTCTTTTTTGTATCTTTTACAATCAGCCGTGACCCTTTGGTCATCTTCCATGAGCCTCTTTCAAATAAAACATTGTAACCATGCATATCCATCTGCCAATCAGAGAGAAAACTCTTCTTGATTCCTGGTACATATCTCACATTATGAAGGACCAGCTCATTTGTGCCATCTGTTGAAAGATGCACAGTACCAATACCTTCAATAGGACATGCATGATTATTCCCTAGGTACACATGGCCATGGCTGCCTGCATGAAAAGTAACAAAACACCTTGACAGGAGTCACATGAAATGAAGCACCAGAATCAACAATCCATGTCTGGGATAATGCATCACAGTAAATAAGGGTGGCCTTGAGTCCGGTTGTAGCGGAAACGGGACTTAACACGGAAGATGAGAGGGACAGCCGCCACAGACGGGCCGGTTCGACGGGACGTAGCCATCAAGTCCATGGTTGTCGTTTGCCAAGAGGCATAGTGGCTCTCCTTTGCCACACACGTCCAAAGCCCCTTTGAGTGAGCGGGCAAGATAAGGGATGAGCCGGCCCGGTTCCGACCCATCCAACCGTCAAGGATGGACGGGGCCAGAAAACGTGAGGAAGGGAAGGCTCAACACTCATGCCCATGGTGCTTCGTCGTCCGGACGTTGGGGGCATTCCTAGCCGGTCCGCCGTCCAGAAGCATGCATGGTTACCACTCTGCTTATAGTTGCACACAATTCAGCGCAGCAAAGCAAACCACCCAAGCACCAATCCGGGCTGGATAGAAAACCAGGGAGGCAGGCAAAGGGGCATGACAGGGGATGGGGGAGAGGGAGAGGGGGAGGGGGAGGGAGAGCGAGGGGGAGGGAGGGTGGGGGGGGGGGGGGGGAGAGAGAGAGAGAGAGAGAGAGAGAGAGAGAGAGAGAGAGAGAGAGAGAGAGAGAGAGAGAGAGAGAGAGAGAGAGAGAGAGAGAGAGAGAGAGAGAGAGAGAGAGAGAGAGAGAGAGAGAGAGAGAGAGAGAGAGAGAGAGAGAGAGAGAGAGAGAGAGAGAGAGAGAGAGAGAGAGAGAGAGAGAGCTGACAATGCTGTAATTATTGATTTTAGTACTATGTGTACACCTTGGAAACCCCATATGCAAGGACTGGAACTCACAACCTGGCTGCTGCTACAGCTCAAGGCAATGCTGTTATACTTTTTGTTGTAAGTGCCAATGATTCACAGTGGGCTTCATCTGAGGGAGTGCTCAAAACTGTTCTAGAATCCTTTCAAGCGTGATGAAGGATCAGTCACACCATCGTGTACAGGCCCACAAGTTGTTTCACATCCCACAAAACAACTGTATTTTTCCCTGACTTGTACAATAGATGTCATCCAAACAATAATGAACTATGTTGCCGGTTGCTGCATCTTTGAGAGTTTCATTCTCATCTTTGCATGATACTCTCTCTCTCTCTCTCTCTCACACACACACACACACACACAGACACACACACACACACACACACACACACACACACACACACACACACACACACACACACACACACACACACACATTGCTGCATCTTTGAGACACACCCCTCTCACCCACCCCACCCACACACTAGCACAAGCACGAGTGTGCACGTGTGCACGTACACACACACACACACACACACACACACACACACACACACACACACACACACACACACACACACACACACACACACACACACACAGAGGCGCGCGTGCGCACACACACACACACAGGCGTGCGTGCGCACGTGCACACACACACACACACACACACACACACACACACACACACACACAGGTGCGCGCGCGCACACACACACACACACACACACATAAACACACAAAGTAAGCATTAAAACCAAGTAACAATGCAGAAGTTCAAGAGGATGTATCCGAGAATTCAATGCCATACTGCCATGTTGCTTGGACTTGAAAGGTAACTTGCCGACAATATATTCGTTGACAAATGATTGCCACGAGCAAAAATGAGAGTAGCTTAGTTATTTATGAGCGACTATCAAATTCAAAAACACATTCAGTATCTGATTATATTGTAGTTAAATCAGCAGGATTATGTAAAAAGGTTGAAATAAAGACAACCCAACCTAGAGTGACAGTCAGGTCCGGGATATAATTATTGCGGTTATAAACAGCTGCATGGCATTTGGGTAAAATGTTGATTAGAGCCTGAATTGCTGCACTTGTTTTAGGACTGTCTCATCATTCTGTAAACCAAAGGTCAGCTTATGTCTGCTAAACATAGGTATTCACTCAATAAATGCTAGATAGCTTTCTTCTTGCCATTTTTTAATGTTTTTCCAAGAGCAGAAAATAAGTCCTACAAATATGTCTGGGTAGTCGAGTCCTGAAAAGGAACATTTCTGATTTCATGAGCTATGCTGCTAAAAATGTATTATATGCATGCATACATGCTGTATACATACACACATCCATGTACACGTACAAATGTATGTATTTACATACATAAATACATACATGCATATTCGTACATACATACATACATATACATACATACATACATGCATGCATACATACATACATACGTACGTACGTACATACATACATACATACATACATACATACATACATACATACATACATACATACATACATACATACATACATACATACATACATACATACATACATACATACACACATACATACATACATACATACATACATACTCACTCATACTTAGAGTGTACACACGCATACATACATACATGCATACATTCATTCATTCATACATACATACATACACATACTCGTACATATAGTGTACACACATACACACATACATACATACATGCATACATTCATACATACATACATGCATACATTCATACATACATACATACATACATACAGTGTACACACCCATACATACATACATACAGTACACACACATACATACATACATACATACATACATACATACATACATACATACAGTACACACACATACATACATACATACATAGTGTACACACACTTACATACATACATACAGTGTACACACACACACACGTATGTACATACATAAATACATACTCATACATACAGTGTACAGACACATACATACATACATGCATACATTCATACATACATACATACATACATACATACATACATACATACATACATACTCATGCATACAGTGTACACACATACATACATGCATACATTCATACATACATACATACAGTGTACACACACATACATACATACAGTACACACACACACATACATACATACAGTGTACACACACACACACACACACACACACACACACACACACACACACACACACACACACACACACACACACACACACACACACACACACACACACACACACACACCCACCACCATCCCACATGGATTTCTGTATGCTACATTCATCATCATCCATGCCCAAGCACACATTAAACTTTGAGCACCCCTAACGTTTACTAAAGAAAACCAAACTTCAATTCCCATATTAACTCACTTAAACTACCCTTGGACATATCTGATGTTCACATAAAAGTTGTTGGGCCCTAGCCACACTACATCATTTGGGTGGCAAATAATTTGATCAGTGAGTGGTGATGGTGCGTATCCTTTGGGATGTGCTTACTTCAAGCGAATTTAGAGACGAACTGTTATGGCACTTTTTGATTAATGGCAGGTAAAAAGTTAAGCCCATCTGATTGTTGATACAGTGACCCATTTTTGTTCAGATGAGATAATAAAAAAGGGGAAAAAAGTTACATGATTATATATTTATAAAAATGCGCATATAAATTCGAGTGAGTATGGATTTCTTTACCAAGTAACTATACTTTCTCTGTATTCACTGCTCTATCTCATGTATGTAAGTAACTTTACCGTTCTTGCAGCAGTTTTTTTGTCAGGCCTGCACCATTCACTTGTGTCAGTCTCACAGACAATGGTACTCAAAGCATGAATGAATATAATACATGTGGTGTCCATTACACTACACTGAGTATCATATATACTGTTTTGTCTGTCCCCACCAAAAACAGGTCCCTCCTACATGTTTCCAAATAATATTCTTTCAAAGAAAGAGGCTACTATGCTATAGACACCTCCTTCTTGAAGCATATTACTGTATCTTGTCCAAACTTGCTTTCCTTATATCTCTCAGTCAAGCTACTTCCATTAGGTTCCTGCATTATCAAATGGAACACATCTCAACCTTATATGTCAGGTTTATCTAACTTGCTATATCCACTCTTTGGAATGTGCAAGGAGTGACATTCTCATTACAATAGTCCATCAATGTGATGAGCAGGAGTGCTGTTCACTGCAAATGGAGCACAACTGATATATCCGCTGACCTGTACAAATTCTACATACATACATATGTACATACAAACATACATACATACATACAGACATATATACATTCATATGTACATACATACATATTTATCAAATATATGCACACATACATACATACATACATACATACATACATACATACATACATACATACATACATACATACATACATACATACATACATACATACATACATACATACATACATACATATACACATACACATACACATACACATACATACACACATACGTACATACACACACACAAACACATACATACATACATACATACATACATACATACATACATACATACATACATACATACATACATACATACATACATACATACATACATACATACATACGTACATACGTACATACGTACACACATACGTACATACATACGTACATACATACATACATACATACATCCATACATGCATGCATGCATGCATGCATGCATGCATGCATGCATGCATACATACATACATACATACATACATACATACATACATACATATGTACGTACGTACGTACATACATACATATAAACAACACACATGCCCGTGTGCACACACACACACACACACACACACACACACACACACACACACACACACACACACACACACACACACACATAGTCTCTCTCTCTCATGAAGACTTTTTGTTTTCCCTTTTCCTAACTATTCCAGATTGAAGGTATTTTTATAGCAGGATATTTGTCTGCCTCTGGGCTCTGTATTTGGATGTTCATGTTGCTTTCATGACAGGTATTTTGATATTTTGGGTCGCTTGACGAATATTCTGTTATGCTGGTCTTTGGTTAAGGTTCCTACTATGCTTAAAGATACATACATTAAGGCATACATGCATACATGTCTAACTTTATTCAACTTTGTGATTATCTGAGGTTTATCTTTACTTACACACATATATACTTAAAAACACACTTGTATACTTATTATGGTTTATTACCTCCTTGCCATTGCCTCTTCTTGTTCATTTGTCTCAAGGTGTTAACATTTCTATTTGCTCCCTTGGAGAGGAAGTATGCTCTTTCATTGATTATGGTTATTATTTTTTCACCATGTACTCCTAGTGCTTCCCTTAAAGATTATCTTTTCTC
>CM035444.1:69220715-69225715 GCA_020310875.1 Ceratopteris richardii
CCATTTGGCAAAGGTACTAAATCCCAAGTACCATTCTTGCGAATAGAATCCAACTCACTCTTCATGGCACGCTCCCACTTGACATGATCCTCTGTCTGCATAGCCTCTTTGTAGCAAGAAGGCTCACCGGCATCGATTAGCATAACAAAATCATAACAATATCTATCACGTGGATATGAGATACATGTAGAGCGTCTCAATGGTTGCTCAACAGGAACATGTGCAAACTGATCTGATCGGATATTCTCTTGAACGTCCTTATGTGTAGCATTTTTATGCACGTTAACTAGAGGACTTGTATCCTCAAACACCACTCTTCTCACTTCAACCTCCTTAATGGGCTGTTTATGCATCTTAGTCTCATTGAAAATGACATCACTACTTTTGATCATTGATTGTGTTTTGAGGATCCCATAAGCAATATCCAAATTGTCCTTCTCGACCATATCCAAGAAAAATGCATTTCTTTGATTTATGGTCCAACTTTTGTCTGAGACTCTTTGGTATATGAACATATGCTTCACACCCAAAAACTCGAAGATGATCATAATATGAAGGCTTCCGTATCCATAACTCTTGTGCCACTTTCAGAGCTTTGGCTGTACTATGTGAAAGGTTAATCACATGAACTGTAGTCAATACTGCTTCTGCCCAAAAGACTTGGGAGAGGTTTGCATGATGCAACATAGAAACTACTCTATCTTGAATAGTTCTATTCATCCTTTCAGCTACACAATTTTGTACTGGGGTATAAGGAGTTGTAAACTCTCTACGAATCCCTCTAGATTGACAGAAAAGGCTGAATTCATGTGAGGCATACTCACCCTCATTATCTGAACGTAAAGCCTTAAGCTTAGTTCCTTTTTCAATCTCAACTGAAGCAAGCCATTTTCTGAAAGTAGGGAATACCTCATCCTTCGATTTGATAGGATATACCCAGACTTTTCTAGTAGCATCATCTATGAAATCGACAAAGTAAAGAGAACCACCTAAGGACCTAGTGGGCATAGGACCACGTACATCTGTATGGAGGAGATCCAAAGGTTGAATTGAAGAGTCAATGTGCGTTCTGTGCACATTTCTGGTTTGCTTTCCATAATGATAATGCTCACAAAATGAAAAATCAGAGAAAGATAACGCAGGTAAGTAGCCAGAACGAGAAAGATTTTCCATTCCACTATGAGATATATGGCCCAAACGACCATGCCAAATACAAGGCATAGGCTATTCCATGACAGCTAACAAGTGTTCTTTTTGTGATACAAATAAAGGATAAAGTGAGCCAACTTTGCTTCCTTTTGCAATAACCATATTGCCCTTTGATATACAAAAGGACTGCGCATAGAAGACCACCTTGTAACCAAGGTCATCAAGTTGATCAACTGACATCAAACTGCATGATAACTGAGGTAGATGGCATACATTATGCATGATAAATTTTGAACCATCAATCAACTGCACAACCACATCTCCAATCCTCACAACATCACATTGGTAAGAGTCACCAAGTCCCACGGTACCAAGAGACTTTGCTGCGTAATTAGAGAACCATTCTCTGTGTAGTGTCACATGGAAAGAAGCACCAGAATCTAGCAGCCACGTGGGGGAAAGAGAATCAGCCGTAAGTGCCTCAATTGGCACAATACTATCAAGTGTCAACACAGTATCCCATGATGATGGAAGGATGCATATCAGCAATACTGCTTTCATCTCATTATCCATATCCATTTTCTGGGCCTGTAACTGGGAGAATATAGCATCAAACTCATTTAGATGAGCAGAAACACTATCTATGTCCTTCATGCGAAGGTCGTATAATTTTCTCATCAGATACACTTTATTTGATGCCGTCTCTTTTTCATATGTAGTGCATAACTTCTTCTAAAGCTCTTGTGCACTTTCAAAGTCTAATACTGTAAAGTAAACATTATCTTCCAGGTGTAAGCAAATGGTAAACCTGGACATTTCATCTAACTCATCCCAATCATCTTCATCCATGTCAGCAAGCTTCTTTGAAATCCCGTTTACTGGCTTCCATTGCCTCCTTTGAATCAACACATCTTTAATCTGATTCTTCCATAGAGAAAAGTTTGTGCCATCAAATTTTCAGATCTCAAAATGATCTTTGCCTTGCAAGTCATAGCTCCTTCTCGGAACACTGGCACTAGACCCTGATCTGCCAGATGTGCCTAAGACCTCTGATGCCATGATGGTAGGGAACTGGATAGAATGATAATGAAGCTAGAAGAGTCAAAACACCAATGAATAAGTGTATCAAGGAGTAAAGCGACCACTGTATAGTTGGCTAAACCAAAAATTTGGAAAAATTTTGCCAGAGTATCCTCTGCAAAATGAGCATATGAATAGTGTCAAAATGTCATAAAACGGCACGTACTGACATGTTTTCCTGCATAGTGAATCACTTACTCCACTGCATATTATTAGTTACCCAACAGAAGCCAACTAGGCTTATCAAGCACCTATGAACAACTATCATACATTTCATATGGCAAGGATGGGTAAGTCTTCCACCTACATCACCGAAGAGACCCCGACATCTGGGTGTCTCCCAGTTAAGAAAACCTCACCACGACCCTCTTTATCAAATGTGAAAGGCTTTATGCGAAAAACATAACCGCTATATCAATGACCACATGGACGTACATAAGCAGTATCCACAGAAGCGTACATGGTGTGTATGTGCTCAATATATGCAGTAAAATGACACTAAAAGGATGAATGCAGAGCCCAAAAAACTAGCCAACAACACCTGCAAGTGTTTGTCAACTCTGATGTTTTAAGCTAAAAGAACCTGCATAAATTTGTAGCAGTTAGTCCCACCAAAACTAAAAACCTTTCGAGAAACCTCTAGTTTTACGAGTGTGGCTGAAAACACAGTCCCAAAGGTTGATATTTATTGTCGGAGAAGTACAAAGAACACTGTTCTTGATGTTCTTGGACCTGTGTGAAGAGAACTATGTGCAAAAGTACTCCAAAATGGCTCCAAAAGACGCCCCAAAAATGCTTCAAAAATAGGCTTTGAAAGCAAAGAATGAAGCTTTGAGGGACCAAAACATGTTCAAGGTAATGCCAACCTTAGTCTTTCCCTCTCTCTTTTTCAGACACCACAAGAGTGTAGCTTAGTGACAAGAGATTGCCATGGTTAAGCGAGCTCTGGGGGAAACAGTACTGGGATGGGTGGCCTCCCGGGAGGTATCGAGATCCTCTATCTTGCTTGATTGTTGAGGTCCTCCCTCTCACGTAGCCAGCGGTGACTCGGATGACAAGGTATGCCAAGGTCTATGTTCGATGGCGATGCACCAGAGTGTGCTCTCCTTCTCGAGAGCTCCACGACGATATCCTCGGAGTAGAGAACAGAGCTCTTGAGGCTGCACACAGTACTCTGCACTGAGGATGTTGAATACACAGAAAAACACAGTACACAGGGAGCACGAAGACAGATTTCTTAGGTCTTACAAATGCGATCGAACTTACAGTCTGTGACTGACCAGGCCACTATATGTTTTATTAAAGAAAATATACAAAGAAGTGTCCCGTGGCCATTTGGCCTTTCACATGGACACTAACGGTAACAATACATACATATATACAATGTACATACACACACATACATACATATATACACATAGAATACATACATACATACATACATACATACATACATACATACATACATACATACATACAATGTACATACACACGTGTGCTTGTGCGTGTGTGATATATATATATATATATATATATATATATATATATATATATATATATATATATATATATATATATATATATATATATATATATATATATATATATATATATATATATATATATATATATATATATATATATGAATTTTTTAATCTTATGTTTGGTTAATATTTTGGAGAAACTAATGCTACCATCGCGTCCAACGACTATCTACTCAAAATGTCATATGCTCCAAGTGTGACACACTCAATTAATTTATAAAATTTCTATGCACAAGTAAGAACGATCTCCAAGTGGCCCATGTGCAAGAATGCAAGTGTTTTAAACCAAATTGATCATAAAAATCAAATTAAAACTTTGTAATATTCCAATAAAAAATTGAATTGAAAAAAGCATTATACTAGTGAAAGTGTTGCAATAGTTGGGTGATCATACCCATAATGCTTCCACCATTGTAAGGGTCGCATGGTCACTTCTACATGAAGCAAGGTACTACAACCATGAACAACCTCGATGGATCTTATGTATCTTGTGAACTCGTTATCGAATGCTATCTGCTTCTCTTTTGTGAAAATATGATTCGATCTTGATCTTTCATAAGACGAAGAGAACCCTTGGTCCATAATGCAGGTCCCTTGAAGAAAGGATATAGTAAGGTAGGCTGAGATAAGTGGTCCCATCATGTATCAATAAATTAAAGTATACTTCTCTTAAGAAATATTATAAAACAATTGTACAACAAACAAATTGTTTTGTGGTATGATGATCATGTTGATTGGATATAAAGATCCACAAAGTCTATTATATTCCACCCCATGCCAATCATCACATAGACTAGCCTGGGAAATGGATCTAAACCTTCTTCTCCAAGCTTCTATCCCTATTACATTAAATGACAAGTTGCATTGAAGAATGCAATGTTCTATTTCAATCTCATCCACCTTTAGACGGTGCTTTTGCAATGCAATGCACATAAAAGAAGAGCTCATGGTGGCTTGAATCACACTTTGAGGAGGAACAAAAATATCTTCCTCATCATGTTGCAAGGCTAGTCATCCCTTCATTGTGGAAGTGTTTTGACTAACAAAGTTATCAACATTCCATCCTGTCAACATAGGTTTCCACCATCTCATGACACTCACCTTCCTTCCCTTGTTGAGCATCACAATGCTCATGCTAAATTTCCTCGAAAACTTTGGGAGGGATCTTCTCACATATTGATATGCCCCCTCCTATACCATACACATCGCTGACGAGTCGTGGTGTGG
>CM035444.1:69230715-69415715 GCA_020310875.1 Ceratopteris richardii
CTTTTGCCATTGTGAAGAAGGAAAGATCCTGAATTTCGAAATTACCTTTTTCTTACAGATTTCCATCTTCTCTTTGATCTTCTATGTGTGTGTAATGCTTGAAATGTGTGTGTAAGACTGTTGTCTATCCCTGCCCACTGTTTTTGAGCTATTATAGTGTGTGTGAGCTTGTAGGAGTTGTGGCGTGAGTGTGGGTGCTTCCCGCCATTCACTATTTTGGTCATAACTAGAAGTATAGTTATCAGAATCAAGTGAGACCACTTCCAATAGATGCGTCTCGTCGAGAGCTTCAAAATGAGTATCCTATTGACTATATTCGGAGTTCGGAGCTGGGAGAAATCCTCGATTTATTGAAAACTACTGTAAGTGGTATCGCGGCACACACTTCCAGTGTTTCAATGAGTTGGAGAGGTGGATTAGTCTTTTCTCATACATGTAAGCTGAACTACTTCATTCTCCATCATGTGTTTACATGTCCTCATACGCTTGGTTAGGTCGATTTATTGAAAACTACTGTAAGTGGTATCGCGGCACACACTTCCAGTGTTTCAATGAGTTGGAGAGGTGGATTAGTCTTTTCTCATACATGTAAGCTGAACTACTTCATTCTCCATCATGTGTTTACATGTCCTCATACGCTTGGTTAGGTCGTTTGATCGGATTGACAAATAAACGTGTGTCAATTTCCCACTATACGCACTTGTGTGGCAATTGGGGTTTAGTCTCATTGACACAAGTCCTTGAGTCGTCTTGACTCAGGTACACATGTTTTTGGCGCCGTTGCCAGGGAACACTCAGCCAAGGTGCCTTCGTGATGGTTATAGATCGAGTGTGATGAAATCGTACTTGTAGAAGTGAACTCGTTCAGTGGCAAGTAGTCATCCACTTCAGCACTTGTTACTTCACACCCTGGAGGTGTGTGTAATGAGTTTTTAGGTTTAGGGTCAGTAGGAAGGGAGAGAAGGAAGAGTTAGGGTTAGGTTAGAAGGAGGAGAGGAGAAGAGAAGTGAAGTAGGAGTAGGCCAAGACCAAGAAAAATCCAAAAACATTTGCTAAGTTAGTGTAATTCAGTTTCAGTCACCAAAAGTATAAAAACCAAAAAGATTAGTTCATTTCTCAACTGTTCTGAAAAGCAGTATCGTGTGCGAGCAGCGATCGGTGTCGTGGGCTTGGTATTGTGCTTTCCAGGCTATCAAAGCTAGGTATTGAGCTCAAGGTGCGAGCAAGACATCACAAAGATAAGATTCCACAAGATCTCTTTGGCAAAAACACATTGAAAGTGCACCAAAATATGATTAGTTGCGCAACCGGTATCGCGGGGAGGGACTGTGTGTTTTCTGAGCTTTCTTCAAAGAGACAGTAGGCTAGGAGTGAAGAGGGGTGAGAGAGGAGCAAGGGGGTGTAAAAAGTTTTGCTTTTGGAGGTATTTTGGCTTGAGTATCGCGATCGGTTGAGTTTCTAGTATCGCGATACCAAAAATTCCCTTGTATCGCGATACTCGCCAAAGTATCGTATCGTCGTTGGCTAGCCTTGGTATCGCGATACCACTCGTGGTATCGTATCGCCAGGTTGGTATCACGATCTTACTTTGCTATAAGTGGTATCGTATCGCGGTCCACTTTTGATATCATATCGTCCCCTATCCCAATTTAGTATCGCGATACCATTTCAGTATCGTATCGTGCTTGTGGATAGTATCGTATCGTCTCGGTTCCTAGGTATCGTATCGCGAGGTCAGTTGGTATCGTATCGTCCCCTGTCCCAGTTTAGTATTGCGATACCATTTCAGTATTATATCGTGCTTGTGGACAATATCGTATCGTCTCGGTTCCCAGGTATCATATCGCGAGGTCAGTTGGTATCGTATCATCCCCTATCCCAATTTAGTATCGCGATACCATTTCAGTATCGTATCGTGCTTGTGGATAGTATCGTATCGTCTCGGTTCCCAGGTATCGTATTGCGAGGTTAGTTGGTATCGTATCATCCCTGTCCCAGTTTAGTATCGCGATACCATTTCAGTATCGTATTGTGCTTGTGGACAATATCATATCGTCTTGGTTCCCAAGTATCGTATTGCAAGGTCAGTTGGTATTGTATTGTCCCTTATCTTGGTATCGTATCGAGGGAAACCCTAGTATCGTATCGTTGAATTTTTTAGTATCGTGTCGTCTGGTGTGTCATGTCAGGTATCGTATCGACCAATCATTTGGTATCGTATCGTGGACTATGACAGTATCATATTGCCTAGATTTCTGGTATCATATCGTGGCCAAAGCAGTATCGCCCAGGGCAGTATCGTCTGGAGTGGTATAGTCCAAAGCTTTTGAAGAAATTGTAGGGCAAACTTGAGGCATTTGAGGAGCCACTTAAGGAGAGTCTTAGAGACCTAGAGAGTCTTAGGAGGGTGAATGAAATTGAGGTCAGGGAGAGTGCTAAGTAGCCGAAGAAGTGTCATATCTTCTGTAGGGAGTGCCGCTCAGGTCAGTCACCACTCTGTCTATTCAGACACCTCTAGTGACTCAGAGGAGGAGATACCCATGGCTTCTGAAGATATGCAGGGTCCAGCTCCAAGTAGAAACTTCATGACCGCTATAGAGGGAGAGTACCGTACCTCCTTACAATACGTTTCTACTAATGCCCAGGAGATCCCCATCTACCTGGATGGCTTAAACAGATCTGTGGCTAGGATGGTAACTTCCATGGATGCCACGATTGTGCCCATACCTACTGTTAAGTACAAAGGAGGAGCATACATGGATAAGATTGGTCACATATACATTGTAACTGAATTTCCTGAGTTGATCAATGAAAGGGGAGAATTAGTGGGACAAGAAAATTGAGGAAGACCAAATCTTGAGGAGCTAGTGACGACCCATAGAGGCAGATCCCAAGTGACACGAGTCTTGAGAGGAGACTTGATACCTCAAGACGACTACCTGTTGGAAGTCTATTTAATCCACGGAGTGGACTTGTTGCTTCAAACAGACTCACCGGCCCAAGGAGGAGAAGAAAGCCCAATGACATTTTTTGAGCTAAAGGATCCAGAAGACGAGACTAGAATAACATACCTAGATAAGAATCAGAGAAGATATTGGTTGGTTGATGCCATAGACAGGGCTCGACTGAAATACATAGGGTTGCCTGTATTTCCTCAGAGAGGACAAGCAACCACTTCTCAGAACCCCTTTGGAACTCAACAAGAGGCAGAGCACACCATGTCAGGACAAACTAGCCAACGGAGTGTTCCAAACCGTACTCACGTGCAATTTGCAACCCCAGAAGTGCAAAATCAGACCCACCATGGAGTAGCTAATCAGTACCGACCACCAATAAGACCATGACCACCAGTAGGAGGGAAGTCGGGAATACCCCCAGTTAGACCAGTAGTTCCTACCTTCCTTGTAATGCCTAAACTGCCAGAACCAATGAGAAGACTGAGACCTATCAAAGTGGCCAAGTGCGTAAGAAATCATTATGGCGGATTGGGAGAACCCTACGATCACATTGCTGAATTTAAACAAGTTCTAAGGGCAGAACAAGTAGACGACTTCTTTGTGCAGTACGAGTCTTTCGGACTCACTCTCACAGGAACGGCTCTGACTTGGTTCCAGCCATTAGACCCCAACCAATTTGGAAATATGGAAAAATTCTTTCAGGAGTTTATTGGGGAATTCACTAAGAGAGTGATAAAACACAATTCTGCATCTTTAATCCATAGCTTTAAACAGAACCCTAATGAAACCGTGAAAACAGTCGCCCGAAGATTCAATCAGTATATTGATAGATGCCCAGCAGCAGAAAGGCCCACTCAACAAAAAAGGATTTCATTATTTTTGGATGGGCTCACGAATGGAACCCTAAGAACACTAGTTTATGTGAAAAGGTTACAAACCCTGAGTGAATGTCTTCAAGAGTGCATTGACCTAGAAGATAATCTAGATGAGGATCTCAAGAGCACACCCAGCCCCACTAAATCAGAAGACTCTCAAAGTACTATTACATCCAAATCCAGTAATGTGGAGGAATTAGCAGAGTTGGTAGCAAAAAAATTAGGAGTTCAAGGACATAGAAATTACCAACACCCAGCTTTAAGAGTGCCCATGTTACGAAGATGTAGTCTATGTGGAGGAGATCACCTTACACATATGTATGTGCGAGGAGGGACCGGTTCACATCAGACATATCATTACAACAGACAACCCCAACAAGGAACTGCCTTGTACTGCCACTTAGAACAAAAATACACCAATCACACCACAGAGAACTGCCCATTCAATAGACAGGCATGACCTTTACAACCACCTCAGTATCGACCATATGGATATCCACCTAGAGAGCCAAGTAGAGAGATGCCCAGATACAATCCCTATCCAACACCAGCAGGAGCACCAAGGCCATACGAGCAAGTACCATATCCATTGCCCCAACCAGTGTTAGGACCACAACTGTCACAACCTCAACAAGTGGTACCTGTGAAATACACTCAGTCAGAAGAAAATTTGGAAAGAGCCATAGTGCCAACCTCAACGATGACTAGTGTAGAATCAACGAACCGTGGATATGAGCTGCCCCCAGGAGATTATTACCCCTATGAAGCAAACATGTTAGAGTATGAATCAGCTTATGATTTGGCTTACTATGGATATGAAGGTTATGATCAGGCTTATGGAACGGAGGTAGCAACTTTGATGTATACTGCACCTAAAGCACAACCACCCATTAGACCCCCTGTGCCGAGAGGACCTTGTTATAGATGTGGAGGAGACCATTTTATTAGAGAATGTCCTCGACCTTATAATCCACCACCCCGTAGAACTTGGGAAGGATATTGCAATGATTGCAGAAAGGAACATCTTTTCAGAGACTGCCCTAAGAATCCAACCAAAGTCCAAGACACTGCACCAATTAATGTGATTGAAATGATAGAAGCATATGGAAGTGATAAGGAATATACTGTACCTTTAAAGGCCATTACAAGAGCTCACACGAAAGAACAAAAAGGAAAACAACCAGAACATGAACGAGAGAGCAAAAGAATGGTAAGTCCCAAAATTCAAATAGTTGAAGATTCTGAGGACCCACGTGAGAGTACCCAGAACACTAAAGCACAAAAATGGAAGGAAAGAAGAGAAAAACTCAAAGGAAATGGATGAAAAACAAAAGTCAGAACAATAAGAAACAAACCAGAAGTAAGAAAGAACAAAAAGAGCAAGAAATTCGGAAGGAAGTGCCTAGTCCACCGCTTATCCGAGAAGCTGAAAAACCAGGATCCATTTTAGCTGACCCAAAACCTGATGAACTAGACATGTGGCTAAAAGATTACCAATCTAGGATTAAGGCTGGACCAAAGGTAGAGCAGCATGAAAAGCTTTACCCACAAGGAGAATTAGAAAAAGAGAGGCTTGCGAGCTGTCGAAAACTTATAGAGGTAGCACAAGCAACTCTAGAAAAGACTATCCCAACCCTTCCAGAAATGAGGATAGCAGAGGATCAATACAAAGAGTATGTCAAAGCCAAGGGTAAAGAACCTAGAGAGGAGGTTGACAAGCGTGAGCGAATGAGAACCCAAGATGAAGCGATGTCAACAATACCTGACCTAGAAGCTGATTGGCCAAAGGAATTATGGAATAGAATCCGAGAAGAACAATGGAAGAAGAATGGAGTGACTAAACCTCCCTTTGAGGAAATAGATGTAGAAGTTTATCAACCAAATCCCAATCTGGAAGAGGTATATGAGGAAGTGTCAAGACTTGACCGAAATAGAGAAGAAACCCAGAGCATTTCAACCTTGCCTAATTACATGGGAGAATACGAAAAGGAATCTATGATAATCTGAGCACCCACCTTACATGGAAAGGGAAAAGAAAACTCAGAAAAGAGTTCACACAATCTAACTGAACTAAAGAAGACAAAGGTACAATGCAAACTGACCGTGGAAGAATTACTTCAAATTAATCCACATTTATGGAAGCAATTAGCAAGCCAAATGGAATTAGGACAAGAGAAGGAAGAAAAAGAAGTTAAGGGAAAAGGAAACTCATCTAAAATACAAATTCCAGTTGATAAGGTGGGAGAATTTAGTGAAGGAGACTAAGGTAATACGTGTCTACCTGTCACTCACAATGGGTACATGACCAAGGCTATACTAGACACAGGATCTGGAGTAGGAATCACCACCAAGGAGATTTGGGAGAAATGGGGGAAGCCTGCCTTATGGCCCACCCGCATGAAACTCCAATTAGCAGACGGTCATGTAGAGAAACCCTTAGGAATACTGGAAAGAATCAAATTAACCACCTGTGGAGTTGAATTTGAGCACACATTAGCCATCTGTAAATTTGAAAAGGCTAACAACTATGAAATGATATTAGGAAGACCATTCATGAGACAAATGCGGGTAGTGCAAGATTGGGGCAGTGATTCGTTATGCCTACAACACCAAGGAAACACTACCAAGATAAATCTACACACATTTTCCTATCGAGATGTCCCTCCACTACAATGGAATCCCATACACAAGGAGGAAGATGACCTATCCATTCATAGTGTTGGGTCAAGCGATCAATCATGGATGCACGAAGATGCTCAATTATGGATGTGTAAAGAAGCCAAGGAAGAGGACAACAAAAGACAGCTATGGCCAATAGGACATCCTAACTAGAAACCGGTAGAGAAACCAAGGTATATGCTTCAAATCTTTCCGGATGAAACCTTTGAACCGCATGGATGGATGGAAATCTTAGCCACCTTGGATGTGTGTGTGAATGAAGAAGTACTAACCATGAACGAGTGCATAGATGAGGAAGGCTATGATGTGAATCTTTATATGGTTGTTCTTCAAGAAGTAGAAGAGGGAGAAATCTTGGAAAAAGAGTGGAAAGAGGAATATGAGAGTATAGAAATGGAACCAAAATATGATTCAGAAGAGAGCTATCTAGACACCATTCGAACCAAAGAGAAACAGGAACCGACAAAGATCTTGTAGAGAAACCCTTAGGAATACTGGAAAGAATCAAATTAACCACCTGTGGAGTTGAATTTGAGCACACATTAGCCATCTGTAAATTTGAAAAGGCTAACAACTATGAAATGATATTAGGAAGACCATTCATGAGACAAATGCGGGTAGTGCAAGATTGGGGCAGTGATTCGTTATGCCTACAACACCAAGGAAACACTACCAAGATAAATCTACACACATTTTCCTATCGAGATGTCCCTCCACTACAATGGAATCCCATACACAAGGAGGAAGATGACCTATCCATTCATAGTGTTGGGTCAAGCGATCAATCATGGATGCACGAAGATGCTCAATTATGGATGTGTAAAGAAGCCAAGGAAGAGGACAACAAAAGACAGCTATGGCCAATAGGACATCCTAACTAGAAACCGGTAGAGAAACCAAGGTATATGCTTCAAATCTTTCCGGATGAAACCTTTGAACCGCATGGATGGATGGAAATCTTAGCCACCTTGGATGTGTGTGTGAATGAAGAAGTACTAACCATGAACGAGTGCATAGATGAGGAAGGCTATGATGTGAATCTTTATATGGTTGTTCTTCAAGAAGTAGAAGAGGGAGAAATCTTGGAAAAAGAGTGGAAAGAGGAATATGAGAGTATAGAAATGGAACCAAAATATGATTCAGAAGAGAGCTATCTAGACACCATTCGAACCAAAGAGAAACAGGAACCGACAAAGATCTTGGCAATAGAAGCTGCTCCCATAGTACAAAGGCAAGAGGAAAGCATGAGTAAAATCGAACCAAATCCAGATCTTTTTGAGGTTCCTGAACATTTTAAAAGATATGAAGTAGAAGAGAGAAAGGTAGCCATTCAAATGCCTAAACGAGAGGCTAAAGACGGAGAAGCATACGACAACAAAGAACAAACGGAAAAAATCATAGTAACAGTGGAAGATGGAGAAGAGAGATGCACATACATAGGCAAAGATGTGTCGGTGGAAGAAGAAGAAGAGTTAATACAATTGATCCGGGAATATCAAGATTTATTGGCATGGACATATAAGGATCTTAAAGGTGTGGAACCCTCGATTTGTTCTCATAGAATACCAATGACAACAGATGCGAAACCATCAAAAGAATGCCCATATACATACAACGAGGTCTATGCTGCTAAAATTAAGGAGGAAATAGACAAGCTACTAGCAGCAGAATTCATATACGAAATAGAACACACCGAGTGGGTCTCGCCATTAGTAGTTGTGCCTAAGAAGAACGGAAAACTGAGAGTGTGCATTAACTTGAAGAAAGTGAATGCAACCACCATACCTGACAGCTACCCACTACCCATCACCAACCATCTATTGGAAAGAGTCACAGGAAGGGAAGTCTACAACTTCTTAGATGGATTCTCCGGATACAATCAAGTAGCTATTGCCACTGAGGATCAACATAAGACCACATTCGCTACCGAATGGGGAGTCTATGCTTTCCGCGTGATGCCTTTTGGACTCACTAATGCACCTGCTACTTTCCAACGATTGATGTGTCATGTTTTCAAGGGATTCCTAAAAAAGAGCATGGGAGTATATGTAGATGACCTATATACATATTCCAATCAAAGGCAAGATCATATTCCTGAGTTGAGAAAGATATTTAATAAATGTAGACAATACAGAGTCTGTTTAAACCCAGAGAAGTGTGTCTTCATGGTAAGACAAGGAAAGATCCTAGGACACATAGTCTCTAGGAATGGAATATCCACGGATGAGGACAAGATCAAGGTCATCTTAGAGCTCCCTAGACCTAAGAATGTGAAGGAGGTGCAAGCATTCATGGGACATTGTGGATACTACCGTCGCTTTATCCACATGTATGCCATAGTCGCCAAACCACTGTATGGACTATTAACTCAATTCACTTGTATAGAGGAATGTGAGAAGGCGTTCAATGAGTTAAAGAAGAGGCTGAGCACAACCCCAATTCTAAAAACACCAAATTTGAACAAGCCTTTTCATATTCATGTTGATGCTTCTAATTACGTAATAGGATGTATCTTAGCCCAACCAGCCAATGAAGGGAAGTTGGATCATCCAATTGCCTATGCGAGTAAACAACTAAACCAAGCGGAGAGAAATTATACCACTACCGAGTGAGAAGGATTAGGAATGGTCTATGCAGTGAAAAAATTTAGACACTATCTCTTGGCCAACAAATTCAAGTTTTTCATAGACCATCAGGCACTATTGTACCTAGTCAATAAGCCTTGTGTCAAGGGAAGATTGGTAAGATGGTTCCTACTATTGATGGAGTTTGACTTTGAAGTGATAGTGAAAAAGGGAAACATGCATATAAGAGCAGATCACCTTTCTAGGTTAACACACGGAGAACCACCAAGTGGAGTACCCGATGATCTGCAAGACACTTATTTGTTTAATTTGGAAGTTTGTCCAAAGTGGGCAGAGAAACTAATTTTGATACTCACCCATGGCCCACAACACTCAATCAATAAGGATAGCAAAAAGGAAATTCTCCAATCAAGAAACTTGCACATTATTGCTGGAAATGTGTACTATAAGGAACCCAATGGTGTATTGCTGAGATGTGTTGAGGAGGATGAACAAGTGAAGCTGATTGAACAAGCTCATGTGAACAAATGGAGGACACACAAAGGGACTCACGAAACCATTAGGGAATTAAAGCGATTGGGAGTATATTGGCCTGACATGCCTAAGGATGTCCATGAATACGTAAGTAACTGTGCAGATTGTCAAGAGACAATCCCCGAAGATCATGTATCCATACCTTTCTCAACGATAGCACCCAATTGGAGCAAGACCCTGGTAAATTTCCTGAAGACAGGAGAACACGAGGAAGGAGTCAGCTTGGCAAGGAAACGATCCCTAGAAGAGATGAGCAAGGATTATGTACTTATGGGAAGACAATTGTTTAGAAGAGGGAAAGACAATCAATTACGGATCTGTGTGCATGAAGGAGAATATTTGCCCATACTAAAGATGGCACACGCAGGTGCGACAGGAGGTCATTTTTCCATCGAAAGAAGTGTAAAAATGATCCTCTTCGCGGGCTTGTGGTGGCCAACATTACATATAGATGCTGAAACATATGTACGAAGCTGCGAGACATGCCAAAGAGATGACATGCCATTGAGACCTATGGTTTGTGCGAGAGCATTCTCTAAATAGGGTATTGACTTCATAGGATCCATCAACCCACCAGCTAGATGATCACATGCCGAATATATCATAGTAGCCACATATTACTTGACAAAATGGGTAGAAGCAAAGGCTACTAGAAAGAATGATGCGCAAACCACGGCTAAGTTTCTTTTTGAGCATATATTCACCCGTTTCGGATTACCAATTGAGATTGTGAGTGACCGAGGAACACACTTCATTAATGAAGTTTTAGAGTCTCTAATGAATGAGTTTTTAGTGATCCATAAAAAATCAGCCCCATACCATCCACAAGCCAATGGTCAAGCGGAAAGTTCCAATAAGGTATTATGCGCAGTATTGACAAAGATTGTCAATAATGGGAGGTCTGACTGGGACAAGCAATTGCATCATGCAATTTGGGCTTTCCGAGTTGCATATAAGACTGCCATTGGAACTACTCCCTTCAATTTGGTGTATGGGCAAAATGCGATTTTTCCAATTGATTTTTTAATCCCCACTTTGAGAGTGACACAACAGTATGAATGGACTGGACATGAATTATCCCAACAACTAGACCAAATAGAGAAGCTGCATGAAACTAGGTTACAAGCGGTAGCATGAATATATGCAACCAAGAGAAGACAAAAGGCATATTATGATGCACATATAAGAGACAAAGGACTGAAAGAAGGCGATCTAGTCATGGTCTACACCTTAAAGCAACATGCCAAGAAGTTACAAAAACGTGGGTATGGACCTCTAATCATAAATAGCATTTCTACTAGTGGAGCAGTTAATCTAGCCACTTTAGATGGTGACATTCTTCCTAACTACATAAGTGGATGTAGAGTGAAACGGTTCATGGAGCCGTTAACAGATCAAATGTTAGCACGTATGGTAGGTGCTCAAAATAGGAAGAAAGAGGAAGAATGGATTAGAGAGGAGGCACGACAAGAAGCCCTAGAACGCATCAAGAAAAGGAAGGAATGGATCAGGCAAAGAGAAGAATGATATCTCCAAGGAGAAGAACCTATCCCTATGACTAATTACCAAGTCCATACGTCTGACACTACTAGTGCTTACAGATCACAACCTTACCTAAACCTAGGGATTGGCAAGACGGAGTACAAATCGATAGATGCATTGATAGACTCAGGGGCAGGACTTAGTTGCGTATGTAATATGGTCATAAAAGATCTTCAAATGATTATGACTCCCACAAAAGCTCAGATAATAGGAATTGGAGGTCAAATCATACAATGCATTGGAACAACGATAGTATCCCTCCACCTAGGAAATTCTTCCATGGAACCACGAGTCTTGGTGTGCAAAGATGAAGACCTAATAGAAGATTTGATCCTAGGACAGGATTGGATCATTGAGAATGAAGTAAGCATCAAACTAGCTCAAGGATATATCTCAGCCAAGATAGGGCACAAGGAAATTTTTAGTCTATTAGGGGAGAGGCCTTCACAACAACCAAAACTCCTCGACAGTGCAGAAGAATGCCAAGAAATGCTAGTAGAATTGGATCCCAGCTTCAATACCTCAGATCCCAATTTAGAAGAAGCTAAAAATCCAAACCCTAATGTGTCCAAGGAAGCGGTGAAATCATCCTATTTAGTGGGTGAACGGCCAGACAATAAGGGGACCAACTTTTATGGAGATTCTCACACGACGAAAGGATCACCAATGTGGAAGACAACATTCCGCTACTCGCATCAAGGGAAGAACAAATTCAAACGGGTACGCAAAGATCAAGTGCAGAAATTAGAGATGCCAACATCAACTCTGGAGAAGAAAGAGGAGAACAAGAAGTCAGCATCAATGAAATCTGAAACAAAACGACTCTTACATATATGGCTCTCGAAGACTTTGATTCAAGCTCAGAAGGCACGGCAACAAATATGGATTCCCACAAAGGTCAGACAAGCAGCCAAGCAAGAGATAAACAAACAGATGGATGCATTACATTGTGGCATTCAAACAATGCAACCAAGACCGAATCATCATAAAAATATGAGGAGAACAAACTCAATTAATAGGACATCAAAAGAAATACATGAATTTCAACAGTCCAGAGAGAAGACAAGGGCCATCTACATAACCACGAAGTGGATTTGGAAGCCAAAGCAACCGCAAGGAATGGACCACCACAACAACAAGGATTCCAATTGCACTCATGAAGCATTAAATGCACCTAAAGTATGCATAGTAGGGCCACATTACAGTGCCAAGCATTCGGCACATGATGTACATGATAAAATTAGTGGTGCACATTCTCGAATGGGGATTAGATCATAGCTTCAACTCCCTTAGGAATGGATATACTATGTACATAAATAAATGCTTCGGCTATACTAATGCTTGTTTTCTTTCAAGAAAAGAAATAAAAAAATGTGGTAAGAGATCTCACTTATAGAACCACGGGAAACGGAGTGACGGAATGACAACATATCACTGCAATGCACTACACAATTGCTATGCTTTCCATTGAAGCTAATGCACTTTTCCTTACAAGTGCAGATGGCTTGTGAAGATTCTGAAGAAACAATTCAAGAGGAAGTATTGGAATTTCCTCTCTAGAGTATCACCAAGGCAAAGGGACACTGGTTTTGAGAAGATCAACTGACTGGGGAGTATCTATTCCTGGCAATTATAAAAATCATGGATACAGATCATCAATTTCCGATCATGCCCCAAGACTTCAGAGTTTTGCATGAACTCCCATCGACGATTGCCATCATGAAGAAAGCGGGCATTCATACATATTTTGAATTGCCAATCTATAAGCCCAACTTTCAAAGGTGCACACAAGTCATGAACACATTACAGCCAGCACTGCATGATCCATTGGTGCCCGAACCTAGAGTGATGGATAAAGTAGGCGAATGGGTAATTATTCAATTCACTCATGATTTGATTAAGGAATCTTTTGGATGGGAAAAGGATGGAACCATGGTAGTGAAAGAAGAGAGTCGAGGGGCAAAAACCAGAACATTCACCGACATTAACAGAGTCAACATAGAAGAGGAAGTCAGACTTATCCACTAGCACTTCTTCTTCCCAAATATGCATCGATACACGGCTCCACAGAAGATTATTGTCCAGTTACTCTCACATGCCATCAAGCAGTTTGGAAATCAGATTAATCTGACTCCCTACATACAGGAAAGGCTATTAGAAGCAAAGAAGCAATGGAACAACAAGAAGTTCCTTAATGGCAGTATAGCTCTGACAATATTGATCTACCATGCTTTAGGCATTAGAGAGCACCTACAAGAAATGCCATCCTCAACTGCTATGGCTAAGTATGTCAAAGTCGCAACAGTACCAAAAAAGAAAAGAAGAGTCAAAATTGTTGAAGAGACAGAAACTAGCGCTCAACCCAGAATGAGAGGCACAAAGAGATTAAGGGAAGTAAAGCAAGTAGAAGAGGAAGTTCCAGCCACAAAAAGAGCGCACGTACTTCCAAAGACAAGGATTGAAGAGCAAAGACCGATTACAGAAGAAGATTTAACTAAGGCACTGGAGGAGACACATCAATATACAGAAGGGCAAGTCAATTTATCATTGCAAGGGCACCATTATCAGCAGGCCCAACAGGATATAGAGGCCAAAAAGAAGCTCACAAAAGTACACCGCTACAGGGAATTAGGGTTGGAAAATTCAAGCTCATCTTCGGATGCACAAGAAGAACCCGAAACCTCATTGTTGAATGTCGATATTCAAAGTGAATCAAAGGATGATGGACAATGGGTGGAATTGAATGCAGTCAACTACAATGAAGAAGAAGAGGGCATAAAGATGGATGACAACACTACCCACCCTGATCAGGACACCACACCAGCAAGGAAGCAAACCAAGAAGGGACGCATGTGATAAAAATCAATGAGACTTCCACTATTCATATCAAGGAGGCAACACCTACGTGCGAGGTGTCAATCAAGATACCAAAGAAAGAGCCTCAAGAAGCGACAGTAGAAGAAGCAGAACCCTTCACACCAATAAGGGTTGTGGTAGAACCCTCCCCCATGGACGTCACATTTCAAGGGAGTGCCACAAAAATTATTGATTTGGATGACGAAATAAAAGAACCAAAAATACAACCACAACGACAAATCAGACAACCCCACAATGAAACCATCCATGTAGAGCAAGGAAAAGATGTGCAAACCGGAGAAGCTCCAAGCATACCGAGGACATGGTTGAATGTCGAGATTGCTCAGCTCAAGCCAGTAGTGCAAGACATGATCAGAACCGCCATGGACACACAACAATTAATGCTTGAGGCTGATAAAGACTACGATCAAGCGATGCAGGACAAGCATGGGCTTCAAGAAAGGGGTAAGAATCTTTCGGCAGAATTAAAATTAGCAAGAGAACAAATACTACATAAAGAAAAGGAAGTCCAAGAAGCCAAAAAGCAGTGCAACCATTTAGAGATCGAAAACGCAAAATTAAGAGAACAATTACAGGAATAAATTACAACAAACATATGAAGCAAGCAAGACTGAGAAGACAAGGATCATTGCGAGAAGCAAGATCCTAGAATCCCAAATCAAGGTATATATGGAGGAAGCAAAAAACCTAAGGAACCGAAATAAGGAGCTCATGATAGCTCTTCTAAGTGATCAGCTCGTAGAAGTTCAGGGAAGACCAAAAAAGGATATCAAAGAATTGGAAGAAAAGATAGCTAAGTATGAAGATGAGCTCAAGCAGGAGCAGACCACCATTGCCGAATGGGAAAAGAAGTACATGGAGGATACCGCAGCTCTAAGGACAAAATGGAAAAAAGCTGAGAATAGATACCTATTGCATTGTAAAGAAGACATAGACCAACTCGCGATAGTGGTAGAGGAAATACAGAAAAATAAGGAAACAATTTTGCAGGCACAGGAAGAAATTAAGCAAAAAAAGGAAATGATAAAGCAACTACAGGATCAATTAGCACACAAGGAAATTGAGGGGACACCAGTAGTTCCAAAATCTGCAGAGGCTACTGAGGAGACTGAGGTACATCCTCTCTCTCCCCCCTTACATCATTCGCCACTAAGGGAGGAACTGGAGGTCCAAATTGAACATAATACTCAGGACATTGCAGAACTGAGCTGACCAAAAAGGGCACTACTGGTGTCCCAGCTTACCGCTGAATTTGAAGATCAAATAATCCAAGTCATGAAGGAAGCTAAAATCGAGCAAAAACTTGGATCAAATTTTGAAGCCTTTTAATGTACCATATGGACTACTTAAAGAACAAACACGACAATATATAAGGACCACGAAAAATAAAGAGCCAGATAACAACCTCCAGTTCGACAAGAATACTTTCCATTATACTCAAGAGGATTTTGAGAAGGCTGATCCCATATGGAGGCGCAAGGTTTTGGAAAAGAATCCCACATTGCGGGTACAATGGGAAGCATCACCATATGTGCTTCAAGTAAATCCAGCATTTTGTCCAATACCCCGCAGATGCTCTTGGCCGCAATTTTGGGAAGGACAACGACTGGGAAGCATCAATAATCAACGGCTGAATTACCCATTGTTACCTAGTCCGCCACATAACTACTTACCAACGGAAGAATATATGGTAAAAACAATGGAATTTTGGATTGCAAGATATGCGACTCTCCCAGACTTAGCAGTTAAAATGACAATTAAGATTTTTAGCATGCTATTAACTATAATTCAAGTCTTCCAGCATGAAAAATACATTTTTTTGAATTTCATCGGCATTACCCAAGGCTCTGAAGCGCTCATTTTTGACCTCTCTACTATTCCGAGCCGCTTAACCCTGATGGCGTATTATTCAAGACTTATGTTTTTTCCGTCAACATACATGCAGACTTTTGAAGAAGCATTTTTCACTGGCTTCTTCGAAATAGATTCAGAAATTTTTGTTAAGATGACTTCAAACCTGAATGCACGACTGGTAGCGTATGAAACCAGCTTTTTTGCAGATCACCGACAAGCACCAGAGGATGGTGTAAAGTCACACCAGTGGAAATAATTTATAATATGTCACACTAATTTGCTGAATCAAAGAGAGCAAGCAGCCATACAAACCTATTCACGTCGCCACAAAAAGTCTGTCGGGGACGGTAGAGTTAAGGAGGAGGGACGTATGGAAGGGGAATCAAGCAAGAAGAAAAGAAGAAGAAGATCAAAGTCAAAGACTTCTCAATAAAGAATGAAGATCATAAAGCAAAATGACCACCCTCTGCCCAAAGCCCTGCAGGGGCACGCATCAGGAAACAACGCAAAACACCCAGGTCCTAAGGAATGGAATTAAAGAACAATCAGAATCAGGACATTTCATGGAAAGGACAGACCAAGGCCAGGAACTATACATGAAGAAGTGCAAGACAATATTTTGTAGGTAATAATCCTTCCGCTGATAGCGTGCGTTGGCAACCAAGTAAACATGCTTAAAGAAATGCAAGAGGGTCAGATGTGTGAAGACAAAGACAAATCAGAAGACCAAAAGTTAGAAAGAGGTAGAGGCTGAAAAGTTGAAGAGGGTGACTAAGAACAACACATTCCTAGTCACTGGTAGCGTGCGTGGCAGCCCAACTGAATACAACAACCCAGGTATGTGACATTAGGAATACCAAGCGGCAAACAGAAGCAAAGGACTTACCTCGGACAAAATAACAAATTCTCTGATAGTCCTTGTCGCTTCTTCGACCACTGGGTGCGTGTATTCAGAACTCTTAAACAACCTAAAGACAAGAAGTAAAGCCTGTCAAAGGATGACAGAGACAAAGAGGGGGAGAGTGTTGCAGAGCAAAGAAGCACAAGAGAAGAGCCCCAAAATTTTCAAATTAATGGGCATGATTTTTCTTCTTCAAAATCTTAGAGAATTCCCTCAAGCCATGTAAATGCACTAGAGGAGTCCTCTAGTTGCATAATCCCAACTTGTTGTAAAATATCCCTTGTAGATTAGTAGGAATTTCACTTTTTAGTAATAAAGTGCTGGTCTCTTGTGTGAAAGGATCAAATTTACGGCACATGTATATAAGTCACTTGGTGACTCTTTGTAGAGACTTTTGCCATTGTGAAGAAGGAGAGATCCTGAATTTCGAAATTGCCTCTTTCTTGCAGATTTCCATCTTCTCTTTGATCTTCTATGCGTGTGTAATGCTTGGAATGTGTGTGTAGGACTGTTGTCTACCCCTCCCCACTATTTTTGAGCTACTGTAGTGTATGTGTGAGCTTGTAGGAGTTGTGGCGTGAGTGTGGGTGCTTCCCGCCATTCGCTATTTTGGTCATAACTAGAAGCATAGTTGTCAGAATCAAGTCAAACCACTTCCAATAGATGCGTCTCATCGAGAGCTTCGAAATGAGTACCTATTGACTATGTTCAAAGTTTGGAGCTGGGAGAAATCCTTGATTTACTGAAAACTACTGTAAGTGGTATCGCGGCAGACACTTCTAGTGTTTCAGTGAGTTGGAGAGGTGGATTAGTCTTTTCTCATACATGTAAGCTGAACTAATTCATTCTCCATCATGTGTGCACATGTCCTCATAGGCTTGGTTAGGTCATTTGATCCGATTGACAAATAAACGCGTGTCAATTTCCCACTGTATGCACTTGTGTGGCAATTGGGGTTTAGTGTAATTGACACAAGTCCTTGAGTCATCTTGACTCAGGTACACAATGAGGGAGGAGGGGAGGTCGCCCATATGCATGAGGGAGAAGGAGGGGAGGTCGCCAATGCCCAGATTTAGAGAGAGGAGGAGGGGAGGTCACCCATATGCATGAGGAAGGAGGAGGGGAGGTCCCCAATGTTGAGATTTAGAGAGAGGAGGAGGGGAGGTCGTTTATATGCATGAGGGGAGGTAGAGTTGCCTTAATGATGATGAGGGAAAATGTGTTTGGGTGATCGCCCAAGAATGGATGGGTGGAGATGAAAATGTGGGTGGTCCCCCAAGGTGAGGTTTGGAGGTTGAGGATGGGAGGTAAGGTTGGAGAGAAGTTGGGAGGTTGGTCACCCTAGGTGGTGTTGGAGAGTGGGAGTTGGAAGCTTGGTTCGCTTTATGAGGTAGGAGATTGGGGTTAGGAGGTGAGTTGGGAGAGAAGTTGGGAGAGAAGTTGGGAGGTGAGGATGAGGGGGTGGAGAGGTCACCACAGTGAGGGATGTGGAGAGGTCGCTAGATGGAGAGGTCGCCCTTGGAGGGAAAGGTGGGAGTGGAGGATGAGGGATGAGAGAAGGTGGAGTGGTCATGCAAGGAGGGAAAGGTGGAGTGAAGGATGAGGGATGAGAGGAGGTAGAGAGGTCGCCCATGGAGGGAAAGGGTGGAGTGGTGGGATAGGGAGGGGAGATGGCCCTAGTCAACTTTAGAGGGGAGGTGTTAAAGTGATAGAGGGTGGAGAGGTCACCCATTTCAGAGGGAGGAGGGGAGGTAGCCCCGTTATATGAGGGATAGGGAGGGGAGGTGGCCCTAGTCAACTTTATAGGGGAGGTGTTAAAGTGATAGAGGGTGGAGAGGTCGCCCATTTCAGAGGGAGGAGGAGGGGAGGTCGTCACTATGAGGGTTAGAGGGGAGTTGGTCCTAGTCAACTCTAGGTCACCCCAGCTAGGCAAACTTGGAGGAGTGTCGTCCAAGGGTGTATGAGCGAAGGAGGGGAGGGATAGTTTCCCAACATGATGGAGAAGAACGAGTGGTTGTCTTAACATGAGGGAAAGGATGAGTGGTTGCCTTAGCATGAGGGAGAAGGAGAGGAGAGGTAGTTCTCTTGAAGGTGAGAAGAGGTGGGGAGAAGGAGGAGGGTCGCCCTTGTAATCATAGGAGGGAGGTGAGGTCGCCATTGTGAGCATAGGAGGGAGGTGAGGTCGCCCTTGTAATCATAGGAGGGAGGTGAGGTCGCCCTTGTAATCATAGGAGGGAGGTGAGTTCGCCCTTGTAATTATAAGAGGGAGGTGAGGTCGCCCTTGTAATTAGAGGAGGGAGGTGAGTTTGCCCTTGTAATTATAGGAGGGAGGTGAGGTCACCCTGGTAGCATAGGAAGGAGGTGAGGTCACCCTTGTAGCATAGGAAGGGGGTGAGGTTGCCCTTGTAGCATAGGAGGGAGGAGTAAGCGACTTTTGCCTGCATTGGAGAAAGGAGGAGGAGATGTCGCCCTTGGAGAGGAAGGGTGGAGGAGAGGTCACCCTTGTCAAATCTAGAGGGAGACTAGAGGGAAGGCAACGGAGGCCTGATGGAGGAGGAGGGGAGGTTGCTCCTTGTATGAGGGAGAGGGAGGGGAGGTGGCCCTGGGTGTATGAGGCAAGTGATCTTATGCCATTCCAAAAGAAGTTGCATAGGATTGAGAATTATTATGTGATAATAGGTAGAAGAAGTGAGTAACATAATGCCTATGTGATAATTGGTAGCAGCAGAAAATGGTACTAGTTTTTGTAGTCGGGGTGGAAAAGGGAAGGGAAGGAGATAGACGTGGAAACGAGGAGATAGACAAAAACAGACCAAACAAATCTACATCATTTCACTTGGCTAATCAAGAAAGGCCATAATCTAATAGGAAACTTGGATAATAAAGAAAGGCCATCATCTAATAGGAAAAAGGCATAAGCTGTATATACATTATATACAAGGTTTCCCACTCTCCTATCATTCCGCATAAGGTTTTAGCTTGGATTCGTTGACTAAGGGTAGTATCATGCTAGTCAATGTGGAGATTTGTACTGCACCTTTTGGAAGTATTCATATGACCCTAAAAGGTCCGTTCCATCTTGGCATCAATTTCTTCTTGGCTTTCTTCTCAAAGAGCCGTGGGTGGTACAACAAAACTAAGCTTCCTTCCTTGATCTTTGATTTCCAGAGGTTTGCATCATGATCCTGTTTTCTTTTTTCCTATACTGCCACCAGAGTCTCATTGCCTATCTTCCTTTTTTCTTCAAGAAGTTGTAGCCTCACAATGTTGGCTGAGAGTGCGCCAGTAAACCTAGGAATTCAATTGGTTCCAATGCGACTGGAGCCATGCAAGAACTCAAAAGGAGCAATTGCTTGTATTCCATAGACTAGCTCAAATGGATTATGTCCTGTTATGGCCTTGAATGCAGTTCTATAGGCCCACATGTTGGTGCAAGGAAATCAACAATTGAAGTTTTGATGAAAAATTGAAGTCAAGGACTGAAGAAAAGATCAAGTTATGAAGCATGAAGGAAGTGCATATCCAGAAGATGAAGATGTGTACACATATGTACATTAATTTAGAGACAACTCATATATATCTTTCGTATGGTCATAAGGTTGTACATATATGGATATATATATATATAAGTAAAAAAGCCGGGGCAAATATGTGAGAGCATGTGAATAGAGAAATTAGAAGTTGTATGTGTCATTAGACACTTTTAGAAGTGAGTAAGATCTCTCTCATCACTTAGATGTAAAGTTTTCCAGAAATGAAGAAAAGTTGCGCTCGATATTTCTGAGAGTTCTTCTTCTGTGTTGTATCTTTTGTGAAATGCTTTTGTACAAGTCTAAGTCGATAGTTAGTTGACCTCTGTACAAATTTTCAGCTTCTAATTGTGATCAGGCTGAGAGAATTGAGTGTAGGAACATTTACATGTGTAAATGTAAAGAAGAGAAGTTGCAAGAGGTGCAAAATTCGATGGTAATGTTTTGGTCAGCTCTACTTCCACAGTGTAAATTTTTGAGCAAGCAAACACTCATTATTTAATTTGGAAGGTGAGCTACATATGGCTAAAAGCATTTGATTAAACGGGTTCTAGTTTGGGAGAACCAAGCTTTAGAAGTTGCAAGTGTCAAAGTCGACTGTAAATAACTATAGTTTTAGACATAGGTGACTTGTTAAGCTCATTTCTCAAGATCTACTGAGTCTTTTGGAATGATTTAACTTGGAGGAGGTGTGCAAACTATAGAAGACACCTTATGAAAAGTTTTATAAAAAACTTTATAGATTTCATAAGTCAATGAGTGAGTTATGTGCAACAGACTTTCTGTGTAGTCATGTTCTTCACAGTTTGTTCAAGATTTTGGTAATTGGTCATTGATCCTCCAAATTGGTAAAGGTTTTGAGTTACTCTTGATATAGAGTTGTTCTAACTTTAAGAGTAGCTTTCTCCATCGATGGTATCAGAGTAGGAAGCATCAAAACTGAAGATAGGAGGACCCCGACTGCTGCAGCTATAAAGAATTCAACACTTGAAGGTTCAAAAGGTGAAAGCTTGAGAAGGAGACCAGAAGTTATCAAGGAAGTCAAAAGGAACTTCATTCAAAGTAAAGGTACATCTATTACTCATAAAGTTTGAAGAATTCAACACACAGGTGAAGAAAGGATGGGATATTCTCTTCAAATAGAGAAGTTGGATAGAGAGAACTGTCCAGCATGGTCGAGGATGGAAGCTTATCTTATGAGCAAAGATTTGATAGGTTATATTACAAGTGAAGAAGGAAAGCCTCAGTTCAGAGATCCTAGTGTTCCAACTAGTTTGAAGACTTGGATGAAGAGAGATGCTCAAGCTAGGAGCATTATCTATATGGGAGTTAATGACTACTTGCTAGCTCACATTAGAGGTCTTGAAAGTGCAAGTGATATATGGAATGCTTTGGAGGAGCATTTCCGAAATACCACAAATTCAAGGAAGGCATCCTTGTGGGCAGAGTTTACCACATTCAAGAAGAAGGAACAAGAATGAAGGACATTGCAGATGCATTAAGAGCAGTTGATGAAGATATTAAGGAAGATAAATTGGTAAGGCATATCCTTACAGGTTTGAGAGGTGATGACAAATGGAAGCCATTCATTTTGTCTATTGAATTATCACTAGATCATTTTACTCTTGATTTAAACTAGTTGCTAGGACACAGGCTAACCTTTGAGCAGGATGTCAAAGGTGAAAGTGATAAAAGTGCAAGTCAAGCAATGTATTCAAAGGATAAGAAGAAGAATATCAAAGGGAAGCAACGAGCAAATGAAGATGAAGGTACAACTAGCCAAGCTAACTTCTTAAGAGGAAGAGGAGGTGGCAAAGGTAGAGGAAGAGGCAGGAGTAATAAAGATGGAGTCAAAGCTTGCTTGATTTGTGGTAAGACAAATCATTTAGCTAATGATTGTTGGCATAATACTCAGAGTAATGGTGGATATAATCAGAACTTTAATTCAAGAGGAAGAGGTGGTAGAAATCAAAGAGGTAACTTCAGAAGTAGAGGTAGTAGAGGTTACTTTGGAAGAAATGCAGGTAGAGGATTCCAAAGCCAACAATACAACAATACCTACTACGATTATGCTTCAGATCAGAAGGAGGATTCAACATTGATAATGAATGCAACTTGTGAAAGGCAAAGTGAAGATCAAAGAGTCTTCTACATTGACTCAGGGTGTAGCAATCACCTGAGTGGCAACATAGCTTTGATGACTGATTTGGAGAATAAGGTAACTAATCATGTAGTTCAGACAAGTGACAATACAAAGCACAATCTGAAGTCAATTCGATCAGTGAAGGCCAAGGATGGAAGTACTCTTTTGAGTAAGGTTTTGTATGTTCCTACAATTCCTAAGAATCTCATAAGTGTAGGACAAATTTTTGAAAAAGTTTATAAAGTTAGGTTCACTAATGAAGGAGTTTTTGTGGAAGACCCTAGCAATGGGTATAAACAAATTGTTTCAGGGAAGAAAGAAGGAAGATTGTTTACATTAAAGGTTCAAGGTAATGTTGGTCATGCCTTGTTCACTTATGGAGGACACAAGATCTCTGAGTTAGATCTTTGGCACAAAAGGCTTGGACATTTTAATGAAAGAGGTATCAAAGATATGGTTAACAATGGTTCAGTGCTTGGATTGCCTAATGTTACAGGTCAACATATGACATACAAATGTGAAGCATGTCAATTAGGTAAGGGTTATAAGCAATCTTATTCCAAGAATGGTTTTATGTATTCAGAAAAGCTTGAATTGGTACACACAGATGTGTGGGGACCATCAAAGGATTTCAGTATCAATGTTTTAAGGTACTATGTGATTTATGTTGATGATGCTACTAGGTGGATCACTATCTATGTGATCAAAGATAAGTTAGAAGTATTCAATACATTCAAACATTATCATGTGTATGCAGAGAGAATTAGAGGTCATAAGTTGAAGAGACTAAGGTCAGATGGAGGGGGAGAGTATTTCTCTAATGAGTTCAGTAATTACTTGTGAAATGCAGGTATAAAAAATGGTGTAGCAGAAAGGAGGAATAGAACTCTTGTTGAGTTTGCAAGATTCATGATGAAGGAGAAAAATTTCCCAAATTACTTGTGGGTTGAGGCTGTAAATATAGCCACATATTTGGTCAATAGATTACCATGTAAACCTTTGCAGGCTATGACACCATATGAGGCATGGTGGGGTAAGAGACCTACTCTAGATCATTGCAAAGTATTTGGATGTTTGGCATATGCATATGTGCCATCTCAATTAAGGCACAAATTGGAACCTAAAGCTGAAAAGTATGTGTTCATTGGATATGATGATAAGCAGATGGGATATAGGTTGTGGAGCCCATCCACAAAACAATTCCTTGTGTCAAAAGATGTTACATTTGATGAGCAAGGTACTTGGTATGCAGGTACAATCAATATTTATGCAAGTGATGAAGAAGTTGTGAATCAAAAGAAAGGTAAATCAAAGGTTCAGATATTTGATGAAGAGGAGAACAATGAAGTACAGGTTGAAGTTGAAGAAGTGCCAGGGTTTGATCCAGAATGTGATGAACCAGAAACCTCAAGAAGTGGAGAACTCAGAAGGTCATCAAGACACAAATGGCAACCTACAAGGTATAGCTATGACACTTCTTTTTTGGCTACCAAACATTATGCTTATATGATAAAGGAAGATGAAGACCCTTCTACAAATGAAGAGGCAAAAGGTAAGGAAAATTGGGAGAAAGCTATGCAGGAAGAATATGATGCATTGATGAAAATGAGACATGGGATTTGGTTCCTAAACCAAATAGTCAGAAGATCATTAGATGCAAATGGGTGTACAAGACAAAGAGATTTGCAGATGGAAGGGTGTCTAGGTATAAAGCTAGACTTGTTGTGAAAGGTTTTGCTCAGACATATGGTATAGATTATGATGAGACCTATAGTCCTGTGGCAAAAATGACAACCATCAGGACACTCATAGCCATTGCTACATGTAAAGGTTGGAAATTATGTCAATTAGATGTGAAGAATGCTTTTTTAAATGGTTACATTTCAGATGATGTTTTCATGGAGCAACCACAGGGATTCACAGATGAAAGGTATCCAGATCATGTATGTAAGCTCAAGAGAGCTTTGTATGGTTTGAAGCACGCCCCAAGGGCATGGAATTATAGACTTGTGAAGTTCTTGAAAGAACTTGGTTTCCAAGTATCTAAAGCAGATAGTAGCTTGCTTGTTAAAGCAAGTGATGATGGGTTAATTTACATGTGCATATATGTTGATGACATAATTCTTACAGGTACAGATGAGAAAGGCATAGAAGGATTAAAGAAGCAAATGGAGAAAGAGTTCAAGATCAGTGACTTGGGAGACTTGTCATACTTCTTGGGCATGGAGATCTCATACACTCAACATGGAGTGTATGTAACCCAAGAAATGTATTTGAAAAACTTGTTGGTCAAATTTAAAATGGATGATTGCAGGGTAGCACCTACTCCAATGGAAGTGAATCACAAATGTTGGAAGTCAGGTAGGCCCTTAGCTCATGTCATATGTCCATGGTTCCATAGGTCCAGTATATATACAACATTAATTCTAGCAATCTTCCATATTGACAAAACATGAACATACCACAACTTAATCATACAAATGATGAGACAAAGATAGAGAAAGAATAGACAACATGTGTAAGGTGTTACGTAAGCCATCGCTTACTCATAGTATCATATATACCAATGTTCAATGTACAATGTGGGAGCAAAACTCTCAACCACTCTATGTGATGAGAAATAGATGTATGAGTGAATGTACAATGTAACAAACATATTCAGATGTATGGGCAGTAATCTGAATATACATGAGATGTGTGACCTTATAGGTTATAGAAGAGTGAATATGAGTGACTGAAAGAGGAAGAATCAATGTGAACGGAAATCCTCAAACTCATGTGAACACACCTTCTTAAACACCTCATAAAATATGCATAAAGCATATACGTACTGATTCTCTTGTACCTATGCTGAATAGGACTCCTCCTGATATGAACGCCACAGCCTCCATAAACTTCAAGTAGTACCTGTGTGCATAAAGAGAATATGTACCTAAATACTTTAACATAAGATGTGAATCTTATGTTAAACTCCATCCAATGTCTTTGAAGTAGCCAGATATCTTCTTGTAGAAGACAATCTTCAACCTAACATCTTCGTGTAGAAGATGATCTTCAAATACGCCATGTAGATGGTCCCATCCAATGTCTTTGAAGTAGCTAGACATCTTCTTGTAGAAAATAATCTTCAACCTAATATCTTCCTGTGGAAGACAATCTTCAAATACATCTTGTAGATGGGCGATCCTCACCTTCAAGCTGCTAATGACCAAGTCTTCTTGCCATGAACAAGAGATAACCTCCTGTCCATGAGGTAGAGTGTGAGCACACCCTTCATCTTCTCCAAGAAGAATCACCAAGAAGAACTCCATAGCTGCTCCTCAACATGCTTCAAGTTAGCACCATGGCTGCCCCATGTGCTATAAGAAACACCACCTCTACTGAGGTCCAAGCTCTAGAAAGCTTGTGTTGATCCTAGGTGAAGGATGTATACAAGTGAGCCAAGCACTTGTTTATATAGTATTTGATGATCCTTGAAAAGCTCTTGAATAAAGCACAATAAAACTACGATCGTAGCTTTTCCCTCCGTCCGCTGTTATTGCGATAACGAAATAAAGCAAGATTTTCCATTGTTGAATGCGTTGTTCGCCGTTTATGAAAAGCAAAAAGTATTTCGCTGCCGCTGCGCCTGTTGGGGATCGAACCATGGTCGCTGGGTTGGGAAGATGATGCACTAACCACGCTGCCCGCCGCTTTTGTTGTACAGACAAGTAATAACAGGTGCTACACATGCTGTAATCTGAGAGCATGACCAACCTTTGACAAATAGGACATTGTTTCCAACAATCCCCCCTGCAATGTCATATTGGTACAATCTGAACTGAATCTGCAAACTGTCACAAACTGCAAACTATCACAAGCTTCAAACTTGTACTCCCGTACTTCAGAACTTTTCTTCAAAAGTCTTCTTCAAAACTGAATTTGACTTTCCTTCAAAAATTTGAACTTGCTGAATATGAACCATAATACTTGAGAAAATATGCAAACTAGATATCCAATAGTGTTCTCATCAAGCAATCACTGCTTGACAACAAATGTAGCATGAAATGTCTCCGAACTTGCTATCTCCTGTCTTCAAAAAGCTGAAAACATACACTCGGATCTTTATATTTGCATTTACCTTTCGAAAAAGGATTTCTCAATGTACTTCTGCTGCGTCATGTAAATACACTAAACAAAATCAAGAACTGAATCCTTGAACCTGTGACTGTCAACTCACAACTTAGTGCATTATGAACACTGCTGGTTCATCTCTGATTGTACTCAACTCAATATGAGTCAAAAAATCTATGATGTCATCATGTCTTCATCCTTTAAATCCTTCATACCTCTTTCCTTCAGAACTTGGTATAAACATATATGTGCGCACGTCTGAAATATACCTTTCTGAAATATCAAGCTTCTCTTCAATAGAACTCTGGAACCTTCTCCTGAACAGGAACATCCTAACAGGAACTTTCTCCAAACATTCTTCTTCTTCCTTCTTCTTTCAAAGCTGGAACATAAAGAGAACCTGACAAAGGAAATATAGGAATACCTGAAATAGGAATACCTGTAGGTATGAATCTGCATTCTTTCACATATGGCTGAAAATAAGTCTTCATGTTTCATCACCCCCCTGGATGATTTAACACTAGTATCCAGTATTCTTCAAATATATCAGACTTTATGAAATCTGGAACGTCTTCCTTCTTTCAATAAATCTGATGTTCAGTGAACAATACCTGTATCTGGAACAAAATCTCTGAATCCTTTTTATTAGCACTGTACACATGCCAATAGCTTTCCATGTCATTCCTCAGCTTTCCAAAATCTAGAATAAGGTTAGCTGATCCTAACATAACAAAACCTTGCTGAAAGCTTTATAGGATTCATAACCTTCTGTAACATAACAAGTATCTTCTATCTCTTTGCAACACAAATCTGATAGAATCTGAATCTTTGACTTACTTCTTCCAATGTTAAGAATCTTCACAAACAAAGGATAGACAACTGAATCATAAATACTCAAGATCATATAAGATCTATTTAAGATCAATGATCTCTCCTGTGTAGAATCTGCTCTCATCAAACCTTCATGACTGAATGTTTGATTTGTTACCTGAATGTCTCCAAGTGTCCATGCTTCTCAAAAAGTTGTAAAACTTTTCTTTAAACAAATCCTTCAAGGAATCTGCAATTCCTACTTGAAACATAAGTGGACAAACTTCTCACCTTGAGAACTCCAAAAGCTGCAAGTTGATACTTCATAACTTTCATATTTTACCCGGGTGAAATGTGATAGTACCTGCTTGATTTTCTTTTGGCTAACTCCACTTTTCAATCAAGTTATAGGATCTAATGGAACATCTTTTTGAATACAAGCATGTATCCAAAAAAAAACTAGACAATCATAAAAAGTAGATTCTTCAACTGACTGGTACATCAACAAGTCTGAATTTTCTGAAGTTTCTAAAAATACTGAGTATGAGGTAACCTTTTCCAAACATAAAACCTCAACGCAAGTCTTCAACATCTGCTACAAAAAACTCTTTTATCTCAAGAGTTAGATAAAGAAGAAATATACTTCTCTGCAACTTGTCATATATCAAGTAGCTCTGTATTGACATTCCAAGAATTCTTTGAGGGAACATATAAGCTGCCTGCTTAAAAGCTTCATAACTCATATACATATGAGTCAAAACATATATCTGCTGCTTTTCTTTCTCTCAATGCAATTCTTTGTCAAATCTACTAAATCATGACCAAGTGTAATGCAAAACAAGAAACTGCTTCTTCTTTAAACAAGATGTTCTCGTAGACTTGTCTTTGGGTGTAGAGGATAAAATAGGAAAAGTATATGGAAAATATATGAGAAAAGGAAGTCTTACTTTTCTTTTGGAAATGATGGACTTTCTTCTTCTGCATCTTTCTTCCACCTGATGATAATGTCAACATTTTCAAATTTCTCTTCCATACCTTTTGTTCTCTTCATTTCGAAGTAGCAAACACTCTTGACTTCTTCAAATGAACTTTTCTCTTCCTCTAATGCTAAGAGTAAGAGATAAAACAAACATGGTATACAAATGGAAGTGAATATAGAATCATGTTTTATCACCTCCTCATATCTCTGAATCAAAATTCTGCTTCAAATGTCTGAAACGACTAAATTCACCAATCGTTGTCTGAATGATGAATTGCCCTTCTAGAGTTACCTTCTCTAGATACATTTGTACCTTGATATTCAACCAACTTACAACTGGAAAATTGGTTGAACATAAAACTCATCTCATCTTTGCACTTGTCTTCTTAGATGAACTTTCTTGCCATGAAAGAGATCTTCTCAAAACTCTCTAGAAAAACCTCTAGATACCTGTTTTGATGTAGCCTTTAACTTTCAAATGATGAAAGCGTATAAAAGAACTCCTTGAAATCTTCAAATCTCTTCATAACTGCTCTTCTAAGATATGACCTGCAAATGATAATCTGATAGTAGAAACTGATACCTGTGATTTGATGTTGATCTGATTCCTTCATCTTCTCTAAACCATTGTTCTTCCTTGAATTTGAAGTAGTCTTCTCTTCATCAAGTCTGGGTCTTCAAACAATACTTTTGTAAAGTATTTGCATACTCTTCCAAAAATATTCGGCTGCTAACAGATCATCAACTTCATACTCCACACTGATGAATACACATGTAACTGAAATGTCTAATTCTCAAATCTCTACTCATCTAGATTAAGTGTGTATGTCAAATGTCAAATATTAGAAGATGCTTTCAAATCATATGTTGTAATACTGGAAGTCTGGGAACCTGAGATATGAATGAGCCTTAATGTATTGATGCCAAAGATCTAAAGTTCTGTAACAAAACCTTAGTGCTCTGATACCAAAACCCTAGAGCTCTGATACCAAATGTTGGAAGTCAGGTAGGCCCTTAGCTCATGTCATATGTCCATGGTTCCATAGGTCCAGTATATATACAACATTAATTCTAGCAATCTTCCATATTGACAAAACATGAACATACCACAACTTAATCATACAAATGATGAGACAAAGATAGAGAAAGAATAGACAACATGTGTAAGGTGTTACGTAAGCCATCGCTTACTCATAGTATCATATATACCAATGTTCAATGTACAATGTGGGAGCAAAACTCTCAACCACTCTATGTGATGAGAAATAGATGTATGAGTGAATGTACAATGTAACAAACATATTCAGATGTATGGGCAGTAATCTGAATATACATGAGATGTGTGACCTTATAGGTTATAGAAGAGTGAATATGAGTGACTGAAAGAGGAAGAATCAATGTGAACGGAAATCCTCAAACTCATGTGAACACACCTTCTTAAACACCTCATAAAATATGCATAAAGCATATACGTACTGATTCTCTTGTACCTATGCTGAATAGGACTCCTCCTGATATGAACGCCACAGCCTCCATAAACTTCAAGTAGTACCTGTGTGCATAAAGAGAATATGTACCTAAATACTTTAACATAAGATGTGAATCTTATGTTAAACTCCATCCAATGTCTTTGAAGTAGCCAGATATCTTCTTGTAGAAGACAATCTTCAACCTAACATCTTCGTGTAGAAGATGATCTTCAAATACGCCATGTAGATGGTCCCATCCAATGTCTTTGAAGTAGCTAGACATCTTCTTGTAGAAAATAATCTTCAACCTAATATCTTCCTGTGGAAGACAATCTTCAAATACATCTTGTAGATGGGCGATCCTCACCTTCAAGCTGCTAATGACCAAGTCTTCTTGCCATGAACAAGAGATAACCTCCTGTCCATGAGGTAGAGTGTGAGCACACCCTTCATCTTCTCCAAGAAGAATCACCAAGAAGAACTCCATAGCTGCTCCTCAACATGCTTCAAGTTAGCACCATGGCTGCCCCATGTGCTATAAGAAACACCACCTCTACTGAGGTCCAAGCTCTAGAAAGCTTGTGTTGATCCTAGGTGAAGGATGTATACAAGTGAGCCAAGCACTTGTTTATATAGTATTTGATGATCCTTGAAAAGCTCTTGAATAAAGCACAATAAAACTACGATCGTAGCTTTTCCCTCCGTCCGCTGTTATTGCGATAACGAAATAAAGCAAGATTTTCCATTGTTGAATGCGTTGTTCGCCGTTTATGAAAAGCAAAAAGTATTTCGCTGCCGCTGCGCCTGTTGGGGATCGAACCATGGTCGCTGGGTTGGGAAGATGATGCACTAACCACGCTGCCCGCCGCTTTTGTTGTACAGACAAGTAATAACAGGTGCTACACATGCTGTAATCTGAGAGCATGACCAACCTTTGACAAATAGGACATTGTTTCCAACAACAAATTGAGCAGATATCGAGGAGAAGAGTTCAAGGATATGAAGCTATATCAAAGTTTGGTTGGTAGTCTGATTTATGCTACATTAACTAGGCCTAATTTGTCATATGCAGTTGGAGTATTGTCTCAATTCATGCATTGTCCTAGGAAAGAACATTGGGTTGCAGGACAAAGAGTGTTGAGGTACATTAAGGGTACACTCAAAGAAGGTTTGTATTATGGTTTTACATCAGATACAAATATCAAGATTTATAGTGATACAGATTGGGCACGTAATCCTGATGATAGGAAATCAACATATGGATACTTGTGTTATGTGGGAGATAAGTTAATCTCTTGGTGTTCAAAGAAGCAACAGACAGTTGCTTTATCATCCACAGAGGCTGAGTACAAAGGTATGGTGGAAGCTGCAAAGGAAGTGATATGGCTTAAGACTCTTATAAAGAGCTTTGACATCATTCAGAGTATACCCACTATTCATGGAGATAACATGAGCTCGTATTTAGCTGCTAACCCTGTTTTCATGCCAGGACTAAACATATTGAGATTCAGTATCATTTCCTAAGAGAAAAGGTGATGGATAAGGAAATTGAAGTTATACATACTTCAGCAAAAGATCAGATAGCTGATATCCTAACCAAAAGCTTGGATGGACCAAAGCTACAGAGATTCAAAGAGATGGCGGGTATAAAGAAGTTAGAGAAAACCTCAATTGATGATTGAGGGCGAGCTGTTGGTGCAAGGAAATCAACAATTGAAGTTTTGATGAGAAATTGAAGTCAAGGACTGAAGAAAATATCAAGTTATGAAGCATGATGGAAGTGCATATCCAAAAGATGAAGATGTGTACACATATGTACATTAATTTAGAGACAACTCATATATATCTTTTGTATGGTCATAAGCTTGTGCATATATGGATATATATATAAGTAAAAAAGTCGGGGCAAATATGTGAGAGCATGTGAATAGAGAAATTAGAAGTTGTATGTGTCATTAGACACGTTTAGAAGTGAGTAAGATCTCTCTCATCACTTAGATGTAAAGTTTTTTGGAAATGAAGAAAAGTTGCACCCGATATTTATGAGAGTTCTCCTTCTGTGTTGTATCTTTTGTGAAGTGCTTTTGTACAAGTCTAAGTCAATAGTTGATTGACCTCTGTACAAATTTTCAGCTTCTAATTGTGATCAGGCTAAGAGAATTGAGTGTAGTAACATTTACATGTGTAAATGTAAAGAAGAGAAGTTGCATGAGGTGCAAAATTCTATGGTAATGTTTTGGTCAGTTCTCCTCAGTGCAAAGTTTTGAGCAAGCAAGAACTCATTCTTTAACTTGGAAGGTAAGCTACCTATGGCTAAATGGATTTGTTAAACGGGTTCTAATTTGGGAGAAGCAAGCTTTAGAAGTTGCAGGTGTCAAAGTCGACTGTAAATAACTATAGTTTTAGACATAGGTGACTTGTTAAGATCATTTCTCAAGATCTACTGAGTCTTTTGGAATGATTTAACTTGGAGGAGGTGTGCAAACTATAGATGATACCTTGTGCAAAGTTTTATAAAAAACTTTATAGATTTCATAAGTCAATGAGTGAGTTATGTGTAGCAAACTTTCTGTGCAGTCATCTTCTTCATAGTTTGTTCAAGATTTTGGTAATTGGTCATTGATCCTCCAAATTGGTAAAGGTTTTGAGTTACTCTTGATATAGATGTTTTCTAACTTCAAGAGTAGCTTGATCTTTTGGAGATTAACACTCTCCATCACCACAATGTTCCAAGATATGCCTGGCCCCATGTATTAGGAAACTGTAAGCATGTTTTTCTCAGTAGGAGCATGATAACCTTATTTGTGCTCTCTCCCTGACCATTTGGCCTTGGGTAGTATGCACAGTGCTTCTTATGGAATATTTGATACTTTTCAAAAATTAAAGTCAGTACTTTGTTGACAAAATAAGATCCTTGATCTATTGTTACCTCTATTGAACATCCATATCTGCAAAAGATGTAATCATACAAGAAGGTGGCTACCATTTCAACAGTACATTCCTTACTAGCTATTACTTCAGCCCACTCAGTGGCATAATCCATCACCACTAGAAGATATTTTGCACCTAAATCTCATGCTACAAGAAAAATTGGGCCGACAAAGTCTGTTCACCAATGCTCAAAGGGTTGCCAAGATACAAAGATATTAAGTGGTTGGTTCCTTTGTCGTGTCGGTTTGGGCGCACATCGTTGACAAACATCACATGCCTTTGCAAATTTAGTGGCATCTCTGAAGAGATATGGCCACCATAGGCCACTTTGGAGTATCCTCATTGCACAGATATGTCCACAAAAATGACCACTAGACTTACCCTCATGTGACAATTGAAGAACAGTTTCTGTTTCATGTGGTTGAAGAAACTTTATGTACATCCCATCAGGGCCAACCTTATAGAGGGTGTCTTTTGCCATTATGAAATTCTTACTTTTCAAGAGGAGTCTACGCCTTTCCAATGGAGTGGATCCAGAACAGAATTGACCCTTTCTTAGGATCAAAGTCAAATCATCATACCATATAGGTGCTACATTTACCTTGTATATTTGGCTATCTAGGAAATCATCTTCTACTCCCTTTGTTGCTTGAGTTGGGTGTCTGATGCAAGAGAGGTGGTCTGCAATCACATGTTGCCTACCACTTCTCTATACAATTTCAAAATCGAATTCTTAAAAGAGAAGAAACCATCTCCATACTCTTCCTGCGACTTGTGGCTTATTCAACAAATATTTTAAAGCTTGATGATCAGTAATAACTGTGAATGTAGTGCCTAATAAATAGTGTCTGAATTTCTTGAGGACAAATACAATAGCCAATGCTTCCCTTTCTGTACTGCTATAGTTCTTCTCGGCTTTTGAGAGAAGCTTACTTGCATAATGAATGGGCTGGTCTAATTTGTGTGTTTCACTTGGCTGAGTTAGTATAGCTCCAGCTACATACAATCTTGCATCTACATGCACGTGAAATGTTTTAGACCAATCTAGTGAGATGAGTATAGGTGCATATGCCAACCTTTGTTTTAGATAAGTGAATGCAGATTCTTCTTCTTCAAACCATTGAAAGGGAAAGCTTTTATTGGTAAGTCATGAAAGTGGTCGTGCTGCCCCTGCATACATGTGTATGAACTTCCGGTGATATCCCATGTGCCCCAAGAAGCTCTGGACCTCTTTAGCATTTATAAATCTTGGAAGCTTAAGAATTGACATTACCTTATGTGGATCTGGAGTCATCCCTTTAGCAGAGACCACATGTCCTAACAGGGTACCTTGGGTTACCAGAAAATGACATTTGTTAAGGTTAAGTTTCAAACCTGTCTCTCTGTAACGCTCGAATACTTGTTCTAATTGCTTCAAATGTTCTGGTACATTTTCTACTGCAGTGGTGCAAGCTGCTCCAGAGAAGGCTGAAAAGTCATCCATGAAAATTCTTAAGAATTTTAGGAGCAACTTGTTGAAGATAAGATATACTCTTCTATTGAAAGTGGCTGGTGCATTTCTAAGGCCGAAAGCCATTTTGGTGTAGATATAGGTTCCCCAAGGAGTTAAAAAGGCTGTTTTTGGTTGATCTTCAGGATGGATTTCCAGTTGATTGTATCCACTGAAACCATCCATGAAATTGTACAACACATGTCCTACCACATCTTCAATCACTTGTTCAAAAAAGGGGGTGGGAAACCCTTCAAGGATGGTTACCTTATTTAATGCTCGGAAATCCACACAAACCCTGATTTTATTAGGTTGCTTCTTAGGTGTGATGACCATGGAGGACAACCATTTTGAATGTTCTATAGGAATTATGATACCTGCTTCCTCCATTTTCTGGATTTCCTTCTTGACTGCTTCTGCATATTTGGGATTTAGCCTATACACTTTCCTTCTGATTGGATGAGCTTCTGCCACTAGAGGGATAGTGTGTATTCCCAGCTCTTTTGGTATTCCTATCAAATCTTTGTAACTCCATGCAATTACATCTTTAAAATTATTCATGAATGTTATTACTTCTGTGAGAAGAAGAGGGTGGTCCCACATCCAACTTGCTAGTAGAAAATTTTGTGGATTTTCGTCTTCCCCTAAGTTGACTTCTTTAACTGGCTCTAGAATTGCCTCTTCCTCGTTCTTAAACAACATTTCCTTGGTGAATGCTGGACTATCATTGATGGTGATTTCCTGGGTCTTTTCGTGCGTCCATCCCATTGGAACTTCCACCAATGGGAAAATGATTTCCACTAGTTCTTCTTCTGTTTGGCTTCCTTCAATCCCTTTCCTTCCTTCAACTCCTTTCAAAACTTTACCCTTTCGAGAATCTTTAGCTGGTTCTCCTAATACCAAAGAATCCACAGTAGGTTCTCCTTCTTCTTTTTCCTTGATTGCTATTGTAAAGCATGAAACATTATTGGTCTCCTCAATCCAATCCATGATGTCACCTAGATCTTCATTAGATAATTCTTCTCCTATATCAACTTCTTCCTTAATGTCAGGTGATTTAGTTTTCATTAGCTCTGTGTGAGGCTTCCCGGATGCCCATTGGGCCGCCCAACCAATTGTAGGGTAGCCCAAGATGGAGGATAAGCTGCCCATTCAGGTGCCCAATGTGGAGGCCCTTGAGCAGAGTATGGAGCCTAAGCTTGTAGAGTGGCCCAGCTACTTGGAGGCAGAGACACCCAACTGGGACTAGGAGGTGGAGTCACCCAGCTACTTGGGGGTGAAGGAGGCTCCCAATTGAGACTAGGAGGTGGAGTCACCCTATCTCTGGGAGTTGAGTGCGCCCAACTTGAACTAGGAGGTGTAGACACCCAACTTGAATTAGGAGGTGGAGATGCCCAGGGAGGTGAAGGTGCCCTTTCTTGTTCTGATATTTCTTCATTTTCCAGAACCCATGGTGGAGGAGGGGTGGCCCAAATGCTTGCTCCTTCTTATCCACTTTGCTCTTCATCTTCACCATTGTTATCTTTTTTTCTTTCCTCTGTAGTTTGTTCTGGATGGAGAACAACTTGAGAAGTACCTAGGGCTTCATCCGTTCCTCCTTCCATCTGAAGTTGTCTCATCACCTTATCTGGTCCGGCCACCCATAAGGTGTCACTACCCCAATCATGTATCACTTTACTGTGGCATAGCCATGGCCTTCCTATCAAAAGCGAAAATCCTCCCTTCACCTTTGGGAGTGTTATTACCACAAAATCCAACACAAATTTTAGCTTATGGATGACGACTTTGACCTTTTCCACTATGCCTAGTGGGCTTACCTTGTTTTGGTTTGCCAATGATACTGTAAGATGAGCAGGCTTAGTTGGTTTCAAATTTAGCAACATCATTGTGTACTCAAGCATCAGATTAATACCGGATCCCCCATCAACTATCACTCCTACCAAGGGAGTTCCCTTGATACTTACAATTAATCTAGGGCTCTTGTAATTAGTAAGAGGTGCCATCCTAGATGGTTTTGAGCAATAAGTTGAGGGTATAGGTATTTGTTGAGATACACATATGTACATTAATTTAGAGTTAGCTCACTTATACTTTTGAATAGTTATGAGCTTGTAAATATTTGACTATATATACAAGGAAAAATGTTGGGGTAAATATGAGAGAGTGTGTAAGAACAAGTTTTGAGAAGAATTAGATGTCATCAGACACTTGTGAAGTGAATAGAATAGCTCTCTCATCTAGATGTAAATTTTTCCAGAGATGAAAAAAAAGTTGCACCCGATCTTTCTGAGTATTCTCCTTCTGTGCTTGATCATTTCAAGGATCCTTTTGTAGGTGTCTAAATCCATAGTTAATGAGTCTATGTTTAAAGTTTGAGAGTCTAATTGTAAACAAGTTGTGAGAATTATGAGTAGGAACATTCATATGTGAGAAAGTGTCAAGTGTCTTCTAAAACGCACAATCCCGATGGTCAAAGAAATGGTCAGTTCTCAGTGCACAGTGTAAAGTTTTGCACAAATGAGAAGTCAAAATCTAAGTTGTAAGGTAAGACATCTATGGCTAAAAGCATTTGCATAAACGGGTTCTACATTGAGAGAATCAAGCTTTAGAAGTTGTAGGTGTCAAAGTCGACTGTAAAGAACTACAGGTTTAGACATAGGTAACTTGTTAAGATCATTTCTCAAGATCTACTGAATATTTTGGAATGATTTAACTTGGAGGAGGTGCAAAAACTATAGACGACACCTTGTGCAAAGTTTTATAAAAAACTTTACATGTTTGATAAGTTAATGAATGAGTTATGTGCAGCAGACTTTCTGTGTAGTCATCTTCTTCACAATTTGTTCAAGATTTTGGAAAATGAGTATTGATCCTCCAAATTGGTGACGGCTTTGAGTTAATCTTGTTATAGAGGTGCTCTAGCTTCAAGAGTAGCTTGTTCTTTTGGAGATTAACACTCTCCATCAGTGGTACCAGAGTAGGAAGCATCAAAATGGAAGAAAGGAGGACCCCGACTGTTGCAGTTGTAAAGAATTCAACACTTGAAGGTTCAAAAGGTGAAAGCTCAAAAGCAGAGCTTGAGAAGGAGACCAGAAGGTATCAAGAAGGTCAAAAGGAACTTCATTCGAAGTAAAGGTACATCTATTACTCATAAAGTTTAAAGATTTCAATACACAGGTGAAGAAAGGATGGGAGATTCTCTTCAGATAGAGAAGTTGGATAGAGAGAACTATCCAACATGGTCAATGAAGATGGAAGCTCATCTTATGAGCAAAGACTTGATAGGTTATATTACAGGTGAAGAAGAAAAGCCTCAGTTCAGAGATCCTAGTGTTCCAACTAGAGATGGATTGTCAGATTTGAAGACTTGGATGAAGAGAGATGCTCAAGCTAGGAGCATTATCTATATGGGAGTTAATGACTACTTGCTACCTCACATTAGAGGTCTTGAAAGTGCAAGTGATATATGGAATGCTTTGGAGGAGCATTTCCAAAACACCACAAAGTCAAGGAAGGCATCCTTGTGGGCAGAGTTTACCACATTCAAGAAGAAGGCCTCTCAATCCATCTTAGATTATGTAACAAGGATGAAGGACATTGCAGATGCATTAGAAGCAGTTGATGAAGATATTGAGGAGGATAAATTGGTAAGGCAAATCCTCAGAGGTTTGAGAGGTGATGACAAATGGAAGCCATTCATTTTGTCTACTGAATTATCACTAGATCATTTTACTCTTGATTTAAATACGTTGCTAGGACACATGCTAACCTTTCAGCAGGATGTCAAAGGTGAAAGTGATAAAAGTACAGGTCAAGCAATGTATTCAAAGGATAAGAAGAAGAATATCAAAGGGAAGCAACAAGCAAATGAAGATGAAGGTACAACTAGCAAATCTAACTTCCTAAGAGGAAGAGGATGTGGCAAAGGTAGAGGAAGAGGCAGAAGTAATAAAGATGGAGTCAAAGCTTGCTAGATTTGTGGTAAGACAAATCATTTAGCTAATGAATATTGGCATAATACTCAGAATAATGGTGGATATAATCAGAACTTTAATTCAAGAGGAAGAGGTGGTAGAAATCAAAGAGGTAAGTTCAGAGGTAGAGGTAGTAGAGGTTATTTTGGAAGAAATGCAGGTAGAGGATTCCAAAGCCAACAATACAACAATACCTACTACAATTATGCTTCAAATCAGAAGGAGGATTTGACATTGATAATTAATGCAACTTGTGAAAGGCAAAGTGAAGATCAAAGAGTCTTCTACATTGACTCAGGGTGTAGGAATCACCTGAGTGGCAACATAGCTTTGATGACTGATTTGGAGAATAAGGTAACTAATCATGTAGTTCAAACATGTGACAATACAAAGCACAATGTGAAGTCAATTGGATCAGTGAAGGCCAAGGATGGTAGTACTCTTTTGAGTAAGGTTTTGTATGTTCTTACAATTCCTAAGAATCTGATAAGTGTAGGACAAATTGTTGAAAAAGGTTATGAAGTTAGTGTTGGAAGCAGCCAGAGGCATAGAAGACGCGGAAGCATGTAACGACGGAGCAGGGAGCCAGTCAAATCTTTTTTCAAAGAATCATGTTTTAAAAATACTTTTCAAAAACCTCCAACAGTGATTTTTATCACTATTGTAACATATGTAACATAGAAAAACCCTTTTCTTAATTTCTAGCTCCATTTTGTGCAAGCCGAGGAGTCCTCGAGCTTGAGGAGCTTAGGTAGAACAAGCATATCAATTTTCGTTATTTTTAGACACCGTTTACCCTTCCAAATAGCATCTAGGACCTAATTTTTAACTATGCCGGTCACTAGATGTGAAACCGTTCAAAACTAGTCTAGAAACTATAAAAATAGCTAGAGAGCTCATTTTTGAGGTTAGCTTGTTTGAGGTTAGAGTTCTTTTGAGCTTGTAATAGTGTTCTTGAGTAATAGAGTTAACTTCTCACCTTCCATTGTGTCTTGCTTGTCTCTTCGTAGTGTGTGTGTATGTGTGTGTGCATTTCTATGCTTCTCACCTTCACTCTCACTTCATCTCACATTCACGATCTTCATATCACTCCTATCTCTTCCGCGGATTGACATTAAGGAGGTGGAGCTTCTTAATGTGGTTCTCACCATTGTGCTAGAGCAACACCAAATTTGGCGCCGTTGCCGGGGATCGAGTCTAGGACGAATGTGTGATGGTAAGAGTATAGCAAGAAGTGGCGTTGGAAGGTAAAAATTTCAGTTTTTGTTGTTGTTTTTACTTAGTTTTTGTTGTTTTTCACCTCCCCCACACTCCATCTTCATCACCGCATCATCATCTTCATCTCCAAAAAAATCAAAAAATTCACCATATCCACCCATTCTCCTCATTTCCCCTCATTTGTGCATGCGAGAGAGTGAGAGAGAGCTTTTGTGCTTGTGTGTACTTTTGTTTTCTTGAGTTTTCTTGCAGGTACAGAGCTCCAGTGCATCAGGAAAGCTTGGAAAAGGTAAAATTCTCAAATTCTGTCAGAAATTTCCGACTGTGTCAGACCATCGCGATGGTCTGCAAAGTTCAGAATTTGAAGAAGGCGACCACACCAGCGTGTAGAGCACACTTGCGCCTCTAGGAATCCATACTTGCATTGCAAAAAATCATACTTTGGTGGACCATCGCGACGGTCTCAGACCATCGCGATTGTGTCACACCATCGCGATAGGCTCACGCCATCGCGACGGCTCGGCCGGACCATCGCGACGGTCTCACGCCATCGCGACTGTTCATTTGGACCATCGTGACGGTTCGCGGACCATCGCGACTGTTCGGTTGACCCCACACCATCGCGATTGGCTCACGCCATCGCGCCGACGGTGCCACGTGGCAAGCTAGAACATCGCGACGGCTCGCACCTCACGCCATCGCGACGACACCCTTACACCATCGCGACAACTCAAATTTTGGACCATCGCGATTGGCTCACGCCATCGCGCCCAGACCATCGCGATTGGCTCAAGCCATCGCATATGTGACCATCGTGACGGTTCACTTTGGACCATCGCGATTGTTCACGTTGACCGTTGACTGACGCCATCGCGATTGTCCGCCTGATCGAGCCATCGCGACGGTTCACATTCACGCCATCGCGATTGTCCGCCTGATCGAGCCATCGCGACGGTTCACACTCACGCCATCGCGATCATCCACTTTCACGCCATCACAACGGTTCACACTCACGCCATCGCGATTGCTCACTTTTGGACCATCGCGACGGTGCACTTCAGACCATCGCGATTGTTCACCCTCACGCCATCGCGACGGTCCCAGACCATCGCGATCACCATCGCGATTGTGCACCCCCATCACAAATTTTAGGGTTTCATTTTTTGGCCAATTTTGGGACTATTTTTGGGAAATTTTTGGGTGATTACACTCATAGGAGACCCCTTAACCTGTTTGCCAGTTTTTACCCCCCAGGGCCTGAACGGTTATAACTTTTTCATCCGAAGTCCGTTTTTTGAGCTTAATAACTCATTAGAAAGCTCTCTACGAGGTTGACCTAGTTTGGGACTAGGAAGCCAGGGGGCAAACATTGAAAAGTTGGGCAAAAGGGAAGGGACTTAAAAGGTGTATATACTCAAGTGCTTGATCATCCAACTGTGAATTGGTCTAATATTGAATTTTTCCAGGTCTAGCAAGGGCAATCAAGGGCAACCAAGGCAAGGCAGTGAAGGGAATAAAGCTTGGGAAGCGCGGCTTCTTGGGCATCAGAGCAACCAAAAAAGCTGACTCGAGGTTGGAAGATTACTCAACCCCCTCAGTCAATTCTTAGCTTAGGATAAACGTTAGCATTGTGGATTTAAGACGATAGGAATGCCTCAAGTTCAAGAGAATTAAATTTATCAAGTCCAAGACTAAAGATAAAGGTGTGTGACACGAAAACCTAAAGGAAAGAACATAAGTCTGACGGAACGAGAACTCAAAGTACCACGGAAAGTCGAATTCCTGACGCATACATTAAGACAAGAATCTAAAGAAATCTAAAAAGAATCAAGACAGTAATAACAAAGAATCATTGACGATCTGAGCGTGTACTGAGTGTGCAAGGAAGAAAATTAATGAACCTTAGATCGGGCAAACATATAGGTAAGTCAGACCAACGAAGCCTTAGATCATCAGAGGCAAGTGTAAGAACTACTGCACGATCGTGGGCTCAACAATTGAACACTAGTTATCCCTACGAGAGCTCAGATACTAGTGATTCAGAAATGGCATTTAGCACAGAAAGACCAGAAGGAGGGTCTAATGTAGCCTATTTAGAAAAACCAGAAGGACCCTATAGAACACAACTAGAGTTTCTCCGAACCAATCGATTAGGTGCTCGCATCATGAGGAGGGTGTTGCTCTAGCACAATGGTGAGAACCACGTTAAGAAGCTTCACCTCCTTAATGTCAATCCGCGGAAGAGGTAGGAGTGATATGAAGATCGTGAACGTGAGATGATGTGAGAGTGAAGGTGAGAAGCATCAAGATGCACACACACATACACACACACACGATGAAGAGACAAGCAAGACACAATGAAAGGTGGGAAATTAACTCTATTACTCAAGAACACTATTACAAGCTCAAAAGAACTCTAAGCTCACACTAGCCAACACTAACCTCAAAAATGAGCTCTCTAGCTCTTTTTATAGTTTCTAGACTAGTTTTGACCGGTTTCACATCTAGTGACCGGCCTAGTTAAAAATTAGGTCCTAGATGCTATTTGGAAGGGTAAACAATGTCTAAAAATAACGAAAGTTGATACGCTTGTTCTACCTAAGCTCCTCAAGCTCGAGGACTCCTCGGCTTGCACAAAATGGAGCTATGGATTACAAAATGGGGTTTTCTATGTTACATATGTTACAATTAGTGATAAAAATCACTGTTGAATGTTTTGAAAAGTGATAAAAAACATATTTGTTTGAGAAATTGATCCGAATGGCTCCCTGCTCCGTCGTTACATGCTTCCGTGGCGTCTGTGCCTCTGGCTGCTTCCAACACCCCCCTCCCTCTCGCTTCTGTCGTCCCTGACAGAACCTTGCTGTGAGGTCTGCCGGATATAGTTCTGTAGGAGGTCTTGAGCGAGGGTGTGCTCGGAAATACGAATGCCTCGGGCCAGGTCGGCCTCGAGTTTCTCCCAGTCGATAGGTTGGGGTTCTTCCGGTGGCGGGAGCTGATAGTGTGTCATGACGACGACCTGATAGAACCTCTAATCCTTGGCCAAGATTGGCTATACGATCACTCAGTGGACCTAAATCTTAGACAAGGCTCCTTACAGATTGGAACCTTAGCGCAGAAGCGAGTGATACCGCTTGACTTCCCTAATTGCATTCCGATTAAGGTTTGTAACCCTAAACCCTATAAAACGCATGCGACGGAAGACCGGAAGATCTTGGGTTAGACCAGTCACGTTACGTCTACACCAACCCACTCGGGCTTGGCTATGGACAGTTGTCAATCAGAAGGACGACAGGAGATCTTCCCTGGGGCTTCCTGCAAAGTAGACATGGCAGCTACCCACCCGCTAGGGCAGATGAACACAATCAGCGGTCAGGTGGGTTGCGTCAGCGGCCAAATGAGCACAACACCCTGCGGTGCTCATCCTTCCAAACTTGCTGCGGACTGGCCTAGATTAAAGATAAATAACGAATCACTTCCTAATGGGCAGGTCATGCAAGTGTTGGATCTCCCTTCTTTTCCAAAGCAGAGCGTCCAATGGACCTCTCAAACCCAACCACGAAGGAGTCAACCACAACAGAGGAACCCAGACCGATGACAACACCAGACGAGGCATGGAAAACAACAGTATCAACATCACAGAACAAGTGGCACAAAACAAATATGGGTGCCAAAAGGACAGCAACCACAGGCTATTGGCAACACTGCAGACGAGAACAGGATAAAGTTGCAACAGAAGCAGAGTTCGCATCCAAAGTCCCCTCGATCTTCTTCTACACGTACCAGTACTCGACAGATTTGGATCGCCAAGAAATATCTTATCCATAGACCCACACCCATGCAGATTTGGGTACCCAAACCATGTATTATAGCCCAACCCTCAAGCCATGTAATGTATACCCCTCAGAAACCTTTTCATCCTTCAATACCACCAAACCCGATACCGCTTTTTGTCCCTCAGCAGAAACATACCACCCACTCAAAGACTCTTAGGAAATGGATACCGAAACGTATCCAGACATCTTCTTGTACCATCGTATCTAACAATTCTCCCACCCCGTTTAAACTCCACCCTTGTACTAATTCACCCTCAACCAAACCTTGTATAAATTCATACACCCAAACCCCACATTTTGCATAATAAAAGCTCATCAAGAATTGCAGGCATAATCTGCCCATGTAGGTGTCTAGAGACCTGCATTAGTTTTGCAAATAATCATTGCATTAATCACTTCACGACACTTGGCTACACGGGTTACACATCGGTTATGGAAAGGGATTGCGGTCTCACCTTAATGGGATCATAATTAATTTCCATACTAATGTGTTAATCTTTTGTAGCAGATCTTTCCATTAGCTCATCAGTCATCATGCAAACCGAAGCAGGACCATCGGAAGCAGGCCCCAGCGTAGCTGCGGTGCCCCTCAATGTTTTACGAGCAGAATCCCACCCGACCGCTCCACCGCCAGAGTTCCAAGGATTTCCGGGACCCATGCCAATCGATAACCCACCTATGGGATACACAGAGAAGATACACGGTAACTCTCACTGGTTCCAAGGCCTAGCAGGACCATTAGCTGATGCTGACTTCATTTTTGAAGCAAATATGACATTTGATGACCGCACATGGGGCAAGTATCAATTCTTCTCAAGAGAATTCGAAGGCCTACAAAACACCCAGGACTTAACTCATGTTTGGGCTAGAGCCGGTTTCACGGAGTATTTCAGTGATCCTCTGCCCAAACCTGACTTTTACAGGTGTTATTATTTAATCACCACTTTGCTGGCCTCAGAGAATAAGGACATCCCAGGAACCTTTATTTTGCCTTCTTTAGTGGATGATCCACCTTACAAAAGATTTTATCTTTTGAAGGATTTAATCAGAGCAGCCATCAAGATTCATGGAACACACACTCCAACGGAGAAAGAACGGCTAGTCCCAGAACAGATGAAGCGTGGTGACGTAACTAAGTGGGAGGATATTTCTGCTATAACACCTAAGCTCTCTAAGCCATTACGGATATGCATGCAGCACTTTGCTTTCCCAGCTCAGGATCGTTTTACCATGCCCCACAAGAGAATCTGGTTTGGATTGTACTTAGCATGTACTGGACCGCAAACAGTTGATCTAGCCAGCTGGATCATTGATCAGCTCTATTTGGCACAACATAGATGGGAGCGAAAGAAGGTAATCAATGGATGCTGCGCCCTCACAAGGATCATATATATGTGCTTGGCATATGATTTACCCGTAGAGCGTGCCATGACCAGTGAGGAACTGAAAGCATTTAAAGGCACCACTAGGAAGGCTAGAAAGTCTAGCAAAGGCAGAGCCGGAAAGCGGATGAGAGGTACTATCCCGTGCCTACAAGTCCCAGAATCACCCTCGCCACAACCATCTCCAGAGCAGTCACCAACAGCAGCCACTCCCACGGTACCACCCATTCGTATACGGTTATCTAGACCAGTTACGCCGGAGGGCACCACCAGTACTGTCGCATCCCAAGCAGCCACAACCACAGAACCACAGCTGAACTTCCCACCACTATCGGTGCGGAAGCTTTCTCTTTTCCAATACCGCATTTAGAACCAGGACAAGCAGAGCCACTCGACCAAACTTTTGATTTTGAGATGCCCGATGCATTCTCCAATCAGTTCCAGTATTCAGAAGGACACTTGTTTTCTCAAGAATTTGAAAGGCCTAGCTACCCTACTACACCCAGGGATCAGCCACAAGGACAAGTCGTGTCCAGCTCTGATGACGAAAGGACATCAACCGATGACGACGAAGGAGACGACGAAGCTAGCCAGGGAACACATGAATCCCAAGAGCATGAACAGACAGATGGCCAAGGCCAACAAACAGACACACATGGCGATACTAGTACCCATGAAGATGAAACTTACGAGGCAGCAGCTTACACACTGGCTATCAAGAAGTTGTACAGAACCATGGAAAAAGTTTGGGCACGCAAGAAGCTGACAGAGGAAGAGAGCCAAAAAATAATAGAACAAGAACTTGTCACAGGCGGATTCGAAGACGCATATATCAAAGGATTCAAAGAATTAGTCAAATCAGTAGGCTCCAACGAAGCACTCAGGTACTTGCAACGAAAGCCACTGCCACAGTTTGACCCCCGCAGAGTACGACTACTTTCAAAGCCCGGCGAATACATTCGTGTACCAACCGGAGCACAATCTTCAGAACAAGCCAGGGAGGCACGCCTCGTCCCCGAACGTTCATTGGCCGTAGAAACCATCATTTTAGATTCCCCACCCCGCGCTACAAGTGTACCTACCTCAGTAGTCACTGAAGTACCGACCACCCCAACCGCTCCTCTCTCACCACCCGTCCATCCAGCCTCCCCTCTTCACCCTCCTTCCCCCAGACCCACATCTTCATTCGCCGGTGGTGTTGCAGAAACCGTCTTTACGACCACTCACCCCACGATTCCCGCGCCCATTAGCCCTAATCTACCCCTTCCCACACCCACTTTTCTATCCAACCCATTCCTTCATCAATCTTTTCCATCTTTCCCCACAACTCCAAGACCCCTCTTCCCATTCCCCCCGCCATTAACCTTCTCCCCCGTTTCACCTCCCCGACCCACTGTAACCCCTCTTTCCCCTTTCCACCAAGCTGCTCCAGCCAGTCCCCCTGTAAATTACCCCTCAACCTTTGTAAATCCCGTATTTACACCAGCACGAGCACCCACGATCACACCAATATTCACGGTCACCGCACTAGATACGTCCACTGACATGGACATCTCACCACCCACAGCACCATCACTCACTTCACTCACAGCACAAACATTTTTAGGCACATCCCAATTCTCAACAATCACTACATCATCCACCTTCCCATCCCCATTTCCCGTTCCCGTTGCATCTACACCAACTGCATCTTCATTTAGCACCCCGTTAATACTATCACCCATTGTAGATAATGCATTCCGACAGATGTTCATGTGTATGACGCAAGTAAGAGATGAGTTCACATCTCTTGGTGATAATTATCAGCAGCTGCAGAGGACAACCAATGACTTACAGTCGCAGCTTAATTTATTGTCTATTGAGAGTGCCTCCCTGAACACCCGCTACCAGGAATTACGCGAGGCATATCACAAATTGGAACTAGAAAGCGAAGAAAAGACCAAGGACGCCACTGCTGACTTGGATAATTTATTAAGAGCCCAGACAGTCCGCAATGCAACGCTAACACGAAACATGGGCTTACTAAGAAGACACCTAGCCACAACAAAAGAGGAGAACCAGAGACTCCAAGAGCAGAATAGAGAGAATTTGGAAGCGGCATTGGACCATCCAGAACAACCCTTAAGTCCTAGCAGATTCAAGGCAATCCCCTCCGAAGCAATGAAGATGTTGCTGGAAGACCATGTTAGACTGCTCGAGGACTATGATCGGATGAACGAAGAGCATCAGAAGTTAAAGGAAGATCACAAGCTACTACAGCTCAGAGAACCGACAACACAACAAGTACAAGTAGCAGCAAAAGTACTAGAACCTGTGGACCCCTCTCCTGACCTCCTAGAGGAACTCAACTCATTACGGGCCCAGGTATTGACCCTTGAATCAAGGATTGCAGTATATGAAGCGCCACCAAGGCCAGATTCCCCACCTGAGCTTCCAGCTGAAGAAGAAACGGTCACCATCCCGGTGGAGGAAACATTTGAAGAAGCGTACGAGCCACAACCCATCCCAGGCGGACGCGTCACGGCGGAGGGCCAGATGACGTACGAACTTCCAACTCCCGCATGGATGAAGACTGTGGAGGAAATGGGAACAACGCACTCAGCTAGAGTCGAGGCCCAGCTACATGCTATGGCCATGATCGAAGAAAGAATTTTGCAATCTCCCTACTTTGCTCAATTGGCCCCACGCAGGTACATATCCGGGCATGAGCTTCAATACAAACCTTACTTCATGCTAATGGCCGAATACCAGCTGGCCATAGAGAAGCGAACTGGCAAGAAGCCATCACATGCAACTCAATTTGAGCCTGAAGACTTGCCACTGGATGCGCAACAAGGCACTATTTATCAACCAGATTGGCGTACACGTCTTTTATAGGAGTACCCTGAAATGATGAGCACATGGGTTAAGGCACCTTTACATTTGAAGTACAATCCGTGTTGGGGACCAGTGCCACGATGCCGCTCCTGGACTGCCTTTGCTATTAAGGTACAAAACAATAAGCAGTGCCAAGACTGGCTGAATTACCCCTATTTTAAGCCACCCATTGAGTTACCAACTGTTGGCTACATGATGGCTACAATTTGCCACTGGCTCCCTAGATTAAAGCATATGGATGATATAGCGGCGCATATGACTGTCAAAATTTTTGACATGATGCAAATGATTTTTAAAGTCTTCCGACGCGTCAAGGCACCACATGTCAACACCCCGGGCTTTGAGCATGGCAATTTTGATCTGGTATATGATATGAGTACTACGCCATCGCTACGGGTTTGTTATGCCTGGCACTGCAGAATAAAGTACCTACCGGCGTGCTACAAGCAGACATTCGAAGAGATGTTCACAACCGGCTTTTGGGAATACCATTCAGAGGTATTCATAAGCAGGCCTACACATTTATTACAATTATTTGCCTGTGAACGAATGGTCTATTCCACACATTATCAACTCCCGCCACCAGAAGAACCGCAACCAATTGACTGGGAGAAACTCGAGGCCGACCTGGCCCGAGGCATTCGTATTTCCGAGCACACCCTCGCTCAAGACCTCCTACAGAACTATATTCGGCAGACCTCACAGCAAGGTTCTGTCAGGGACGACAGAAGCGAGAGGGAGGGGGGTGTTGGAAGCAGCCAGAGGCACAGACGACATGGAAGCATGTAACGACGGAGCAGGGAGCCAGTCGGATCAATTTCTCAAACAAATATGTTTTTTATCACTTTTCAAAACATTCAACAGTGATTTTTATCACTAATTGTAACATATGTAACATAGAAAACCCCATTTTGTAATCCATAGCTCCATTTTGTGCAAGCCGAGGAGTCCTCGAGCTTGAGGAGCTTAGGTAGAAGGCGCGTACCAATTTTCGTTATTTTTAGATACCGTTTACCCTTCCAAATAGCATCTAGGACCTATTTTTTAACTAGGCCGGTCACTATATGTGAAACCGGTCAAAACTATTCTAGAAACTATAAAAAGAGCTAGAGAGCTCATTTTTGAGGTTGGTTAGTGTTGGCTAGTGTGAGCTTAGAGTTCTTTTGAGCTTGTATTACTGTTCTTGAGTAATAGAGTTAATTTCCCACCTTCCATTGTGTCTTGCTTGTCTCTTCATTGTATGTGTATATGTGTGTGTGCATCTTGATGCTTCTCACCTTCACTCTCACATCATCTCACGTTCACGATCTTCATATCACTCCTACCTCTTCCGCGGATTGACATTAAGGAGGTGAAGCTTCTTAACGTGGTTCTCACCATTGTGCTAGAGCAACACCAAATTTGGCGCCGTCGCATGCGTTTTATAGGGTTTAGGGTTACAAACCTTAATCGGAATGCAATTAGGGAAGTCAAGCGGTATCACTTGCTTCTGCGCTAAGGTTCCAATCTGTAAGGAGCCTTGTCTAAGATTTAGGTCCACTGAGTGATCGTATAGCCAATCTTGGCCAAGGATTAGGGGTTCTATCAGGTCGTCGTCATGGCACACTAGTAGCTTCGCTGTCATGGTCACATCCTTAATGAGGATAGGAAGGTCCACCTCACCCATGCAAGGGGTTTCCATGCCTCCTAGCCCTATGAGGTATGCCTCAATTGGCCGCATTTCTATTCCTGAATCCTTATAGTGGGACCATCTAATCGCACTAGTCGCAGCACCTGAGTCAATTAAAGCCCTGAGCTCTTGGCAAGGGTTGTCGTGCTCTAACCTGACTGTAATGAATGGTCTCCTGTCCACTATGCTAGGATGAGTGTTTGACTTTACTTGACACATGGCCATGGGATATCTGGGTGTAGTTTCCAGATGGTTATAATGTTCTCTCCCTAGTCCTTGTCTTCTTAACTTCATGCATTTAATGCGTTCTATTGCTTCTGCCTGAGCTTCCGCTCGTATTCTATTTTCTTCCTCCTTACGCTTCTTTGCCAACGTGAGTCGTCTAAGCATATCCTCAGTAAGAGGTTCCTGATATAGCCTGACTCTACAGCCACTAATATAATTAGGCATTATATCTCCTTCTAAGGTGGCTAACTGTACTGCTCCACTTGTTGAGAGTCTGTTAATGATCATAGGTCCATAACCTCGCTTTTCTAACTTACGTGCGTGTTGCTTTAGTGTATATACTAGAACTAAATCTCCTTCTTTTAGGCCTTTATCTTTCACATGTGCATCAAAATATGCTTTCTGTCGCTTCTTCGCTGCATATATTCCTGCTGCTGCCTTTAGCCTGGTTTCTCCTAATCGTTCCAAGTCCATTATTCTCGCTGATAATTCATGGCCGGTCCACTGATGTTCTTGTGCAACCTTAAGGGTCGGTATCAAGAAGTCCAAAGGAAGCACAGCATTCTGACCAAAAACCATCTGAAAGGGAGTTGCATTGAGTACGGTCTTGTAGGCCACTCGATATGCCCAAACAGCGTGGTGTAACTGTTTATCCCAATCTGAACGTTTGTTGTTCACGAGTTTCGTCAGTACGTTACACAGGATCTTATTAGTGCTTTCAGCCTGACCATTGGCCTGAGGATGATATGGTGCGGATTTCTTGTGAATCACCATAAAATCCTGTAACAAATATTCAATGACTTGGTTTAGAAAGTGAGTGCCTCGATCGCTCACTAACTCTATAGGCAGTCCATATCTTGTAAAGACATTCTCAAATAAGAATTTTGCAGTTGTGTGTGCATCATTCTTTTTCGTGGCTTTTGCCTCTACCCATTTCGTAAGATAATCTGTGGCAACAATAATGTATTCAGCATGTGTACCTTTTGTAGGGGGGTTAATGGGTCCTACAAATTCTATACCCCACTTTGAAAATGCACGTCCGCCCATCATGGGTTTCAATGGCATTTCGTCTCTGCGAGTAGGAAACTGAGTTCTTTGGCACACATCACATCTCTTTACATAGGTATGCACATCCATGTGAAGAGTGGGCCACCATAATCCTGCAAAGAGGATGGCTTTGATTATCCTATCGGGTCCAAAATGACCTCCTGCAACACCTTGGTGTGAAGTCTCTAGTATGCTCAGATAATCGCTCTCATGAACACATTGTCTTAGATATCCATCTCGTCCTCTTTTGTATAGGTTATCGCCAATAAGTGAATAGTCGTGAGCTTCCTGCTCTAGACTACGTTGTCGAGCTAAGGTCATGCATTGAGGGAATGTGTTCGTCCTCAAGTATGTCACTAAAGGTTCACTCCAGTCTAGTGTGAGAGACACGTGATATAATGTAGCATGCTCTACTGGTGGTCTTTCACAACAAACATTGCATTCTTTACACAACTTGTAGACATCTGCTTCCATCATAGGCCAATATACTCCTAGTCTATGCAGAGTCTGTAATGTTCGATATTTTGAATGATGTTGCTTTAGTGCACCTACATGTGCTAATTGCAACCAATTCGCATGTTCGGATTCATCTACACAACAAGCAAGAATCTTTTGATTATCCTGTTTATATATGCTTCCTGCTATGATTTGGTATCTCTGAGATTTGGTAATCTCTCCTTCTTTGACCTTTATCTTAGAAGTCTTGGGTCCGTATGTCAGAATAGGGACTAAAGGCTTAGCCCATCCTGGTGCTATCTCAAGATTAAACAAATATGCATCTGGTAACTCATCCACTACTCCTTGGGGAGCTTCTCCTGAGGTTAATCTCGAAAGGTGGTCAGCTCTAAGATGTGTCTTTCCTTTCCTGACTACTACTTCAAAATCATACTCCATGAGTAATAGAAACCAACGTATCAATCGTCCCGTGTTACATGGTTTGTTGACTAAATACAATAGGGCTTGATGATCTGTAAAGAACTTGAACTTATTGGCCAACAAGTAGTGCCTAAACTTCTTACTGCGTAGATCATCCCTAATCCTTCTCGTTCCGTCGTGGTGTAATTTCTTTCTGCTGCGTTCAATTGTCTACTCGCGTAAGCTATGGGGAGATCTATGTTACCTTCATTCGTGGGTTGTGCTAACACACATCCTATGGCATAATTGGATGCATCCACATGTACATGGAATGGCTTACTCCAATCTGGTGTAGTCAATATAGGTGCTGAGCACAAACGTCGTTTAAGTTCATTGAATGAATTTTCACATTCATCTGTCCATTCAAAGTTGGTTAAAAGAGAGTACAAAGGCTTGGCTATGATTGCATACATGTGTATGAATCTCCTATAATAACCACAATGGCCCATAAATGCCTGTACCTCTTTCACATTAGTTGGTCTAGGTAAATCTGCAATTACCTTCACCTTTTCTTCATCCGTAGAGATTCCATTTTTTGACACAATGTGTCCTAGAATTTTGCCTTGTCTGACCATGAAAACACACTTTTCTAGGTTCAAACAGACCTGATATTCTCGACATTTGTCAAATATTTGTCTTAACTCTGGGATATGTGTCTGTCTTACATTTGAATGTGCACATAAGTCATCGACATAAACTTCCAAACTCTTGCGTAAGAATTCCTTAAAAACATGACACATGAGTCGCTGGAAAGTGGCGGGTGCATTTGTTAAGCCAAACGGCATCACACAAAATGCAAATATGCCCCATTCAGTGGCAAATGCCGTCTTGTGTTGATCCTCTGGAGCAATGGCTACTTGGTTATAGCCTGAAAAACCATCAAGAAAGCTGTAAACTTCCTTGCCCGCAACTCTTTCCAATAGATGTTCCGTGATAGGAAGAGGATAACTATCTCTAATTGTTGCGGCATTAACTTTTTTAAGGTTAATACACACACGCAATTTTCCATTCTTCTTGGGCACAACCACAATGGGGGATACCCATTCGGTATGCTCAATTTCGTAAATGAATCCTGCTTCTATCAAGCGATCTATCTCCTCTTTAATCTTCGCAGCGTAGTTATCATTGTACGTGTACGGTTTCTATTTTGTCGGTTTTGCTTCTGGAGTCATAGGGATTCTATGAGAACATATATCTGGATCTACTCCTTTCAAATCTTTGTAACTCCAAGCAAAAACATCTCTATATTCGCGCAATAGGGCAACTAGCTCTTCTTCTTCTTCAGTTGTCAAATCATGCCCTATGTATGTACATTTTTCTTCTTCTCCTTCTATAGCAACGATTATTTTCTTGGTTTTCTCTCGGTTATCATATACTTGTCCGTCATTCGCTTTTCTATTAGGCATTCGTACCATGATTCTTCTATTTTCGATTTCATATTTCTTGTAATTCTCGGGTACTTCAAATAAGGATTCTTCTTTTTCTGACATGGTTTCTTTCTTCTTTCTTTTCTTGTCTTCACTCTTAGTAGTCACTTGAGTGGCTAACCTCACGTCATTCGTAATTTCCTCGTGTCTCTGAGTGTGAGTCTCTACTTCGTAGAAATATTCTTCCTCTGATGCAAAGGGTGGGTCCATGATAATTGATTCTAAATCAAAATCGCTTGCATCCTCAAATGCATCAGTGTTAGGTTCACATTCTTCTAAAATTGCATCGCACATGATTGGCTCTATCGTGAAAACTGAAATGTCATAGCCATCCTCGTCACAGTGGGGAGTCCATTGTTCTTCATTGATGGCTACATCCATGGTTGCTAGGATTTCTGCCCAACCATGGGGTTCAAACTCTTCGTCAGGGAATACTACAGGTGCGTAGGCTGGGTCTTGAAGGGTTCGTGGATGTTGTTCTGCACCTAAGGTCCTGGCTTCTAACCTTTCTTCCTCTTGTTTTGCTACTTTACACATCCATAAATGAGTATCCTCATGCAACCAAGAAGGATCTGATTCTAATGAGTGCACGGATTCCGTCTCTACTGGTGTCTTATGGATGGTATTCCATTGTATTGAGGGTACATCTCTATGTGAATAGTCTTTAAGATTGACTTTGGTAGTCACTCCTAAATGTTGCAAATACAAAGAATTAGTTCCCCAATCTTGTACAATTTGCAACTGGCGCATGAATGGTCGTCCCAATATCATCTCATAAGCATGATTTTTTGCAAAGTCACAAATGGCGAAAGTATGCTCAAATTCTACACCACAAGTGGTGAGAGATGTGCCTTCTAGTAAGCCTAATGGTTTTTCTATGTGTCCATCAGCCATTTGTAGCTTCATCCTGGTGGGTCTTAATGCTGGCTTACCCCAACGTTTCCATAAAGCGGTGGTAGCAATGGCTACTCCAGCTCCTGAATCTAAGATGGCTTTCGTGGTGTAGCCCTGATGGGTTATCGGAAGATAAGTGTTACCTTCCTCTCCTTCGCTCACATCTCCAATCTTTTCTACGGGTATTTCTGGTACCTTATTTTGTGATCCTATTTGTGAGGGAGTAGTAGCAAGCTCGGGGAATTGATTTGCTACATGTTTCCACAATTCTGGTTTTACCTTCAATAACTCCTCCAGAGTAAGGTTACATTGTACTTTGGTATTCTTGATCACTTCCGTGTTTCTAGGGATTACTGATTCTTCGTTCCTCACTATTATCGTGGGTGCTCTCATACTAATAGACTTTGCTTCCCAAGGTCCTGTGAACTGAGGTAATTCTTGTAAAGAATTAGATTCAAATCTTGTGTGTTCACTCAGTTGTTCTTCCTCTACATCATCGTAAATAGAGGGAAGGTCTTGGGGAAATTGTTCTTGCAAGTCATCTATTTCTTGAATAGGAGGATGGGTTCCTTGTTCCTTTCTCCATTTCTCTTCTTGTATTTCTCTCAAAAATTCATGTGAGTACCTATGTATGGAAGACAAATTGTCTTGACTTTCTGAGTTGGGTACTTGAGACAGGGATGGTGCATTCCTTTCTTGTGTCTTTGGGACAATAGGGTTCCTATGCTGATCCTTTTTCTCTTTGCTCTCTATCAAATACTCTAGCCTCTCCATTAGTCCTTGAAAGTGTAATTCCGGTTTTGCCATGTTATTCCAATTAAGATATCTAGAGGCTTCGAACAAAGCTTGTGCTAATTCTACCATCTTCATGCAAAGTTTAGTTCTCTCAATTTCTAGATCAGCTCGAGGGTAGTTTTTGCTCATTTCAGCTACCTGAGGTCCCTCTTTTAATCTAGCCTGATATGCACGAAACATCATGTCTAGATTTTTTGGTATGGGTTCCGCTAAAACTGATCCTGATGTCTGAGCTTGATTCTCTTGATTCAAGTCTTGTGAAGTCAATTCCAGGATTTTGGCTCTAGATTCCTTCAAACTTCCTTCCAACTCACTTATCTTTTTACTCCACTTTCTCTTTATTCTTTCTCTATAATCTTTCCAAGATTTTGTCTTTTTACTGCTAGATTCTGCAACTTCACTAGTTCTGGCTACTTTCTCTTGATTAAGCTGTTGGTTCTGTAAGAGCGCCTGGGCTCTTGTTATAGCTTGGATAGGCACGTATGTAGGGGGATCCATCTGCGTTGTTCACAATACCTATCACGTTGATCGGTGTCACATTCAAAGCGTTAACTGGATTTTTAGGACAATCTTTGATTATGTGCTCTTTGCCACAATCAGCACAAAAGCCTTGGATGTTATAGTACTGTGATTGTCCTGCTATCGGGGGATGTGGACAATCCTTTATGAAGTGATCTCCTTGGCACCTAAAGCATGGTCTTCTAGGGCCCTGTGGTCTCTGTTGTCTCAATTGGGGCCGTGGATTTGGGTTTGTGTACATCACATTAGCATAGTCGGGCTCCCAACTAGGTTCCACTGGTGGACTATCGTAATGATATGTCTCCACATGTTCTCGTGACTCTGTGTAATATGCGGGTGGACTATCTACATGCGTAGAGTCAAAACTGTTTGAGTGTGGATCACTCTCTGTGATCAAAGGTGAAGAAGGCACTAAAGCCCTACTTAGGTTCTCTTCTGCAGCAGCGTATTTGACTGAGATGACATTCGCTGGTGGGGGTGGCTGCTGAGCTAGGACAGGTTGAGGTCTCTGTTGAGCCTGGTATGGGTAGTTCTGAGGAGGCCTATAGTAATAAGGCTGAGTATTGTATTGGCCTTGATACCTACCTGGTTGCGGGTATGCTTGCGGGTAGTTCTGTCTCACTGTCTGTTTGTTGTATGGGCAGTCCTGAGCCGTATGATTCGTGTATCTTCTCTCAATTGTACAATATTGGCCACTAGGGTTGGCTTGAGGTTGTGGTGCATTGGGGCACACATTTGCCATATGGTCACCACCACAGGTGTAACAACGCTTGTTTGTTAGCACCCTAGGTTTACTAGAAACTCCTAGTTTCTGGGCCACTTTTTCTGCTAGGTCCTCTATTGAGTTAGACAATTTTGTGGATGCTAGAGATGAACAGTCTGAATCCTTATAGACCTTTGAGAGTTCCAACTCGTCTCCTAAGTTGTCCTCAATGTCTATACAAATTCTTACACATTGCTCTAGCGTTCTGGGTTCTTTTAGGTATACGTAGGAGCGCAGTTTAGAGCTCAACAAGCCATCTAGAAACAATGACACTTGCTTAGCTTGTGAGGGTAGCTCTTGCATTGGACATCGTTCAACATATTGTCTAAACCTACGTCCTGCCAGTCTAACTGTTTCCTGAGGGGTCTGTTTAAAGCTATGAATCAACGAAGACGTGTCATGTCTAATCCCACTTTTAGAGAATTCGGTGATGAATGACTCTAAAAAGTGATGGATGTCTCTAAATTGCCTTTGTTGCAAAGGTTGGAACCAAGTTAAAGCTGTATTCTTTAACGTTAGTCCAAATGCGTTGTATTGTGTGAACATGTCTTCAACTTGTTCGGCTCTTAGCACTTGCTTGAATTCTGCGACGTGGTCATAGGGATCTCCTGTCCCATCAAAATAATTTTTCATTGATTTTACTAATTGAGTGGGTCTCAATGTTCTTGCGTGTTCGCGTGGCCTAGGTAGAGGAAAATCATCTCTACCACCTAGTATTCCATGATCTCTTTGTCTATCCGCTCTATTAGTGTCTGTGGTTGTTCTATCTCTCCCTATGGGGTGAGTGAAGCTTACTTCCGGTCTCTCTTTATTTCCCTCTCTTTGATTTCCATGGGCTGAGGATGTTCCTGCCCCTTGTTGACTCGTATTCATGTTCGCTCTAGATGGAGGGAATACCAATTCACCTCTCCATGTGTATGTGTTTTTAGCGCGGTCAGGTACCACAAAGACTCTTTTTGAAGTCTCATCCAGGTATACAACCTTTCCAGGTGTATCCGGGTCCTTGAACTCGTATATCATGATGATACCTACCTCACTAAGTAGTTCTGTCTTGTATCTCCAAAAGGCTTCATCAGTTTCTTTATTTACAAACAACTCTATGCTTCTGTTGTCCTGAGGGATCCAATCTGGGATGAGTACTCGTGTCAGTACAGATTTCCCTCTAGGTGTTCTAGGCTCTTCTAATGGTTCTTTTCCTTGAGGTTTTGCTTCCGTATCTGGTTGAATCACGCCAAACTCGTTGGTATTGTTTGGCTGCGTACTTAAGATGTACATCGTTCCTTCCTTGTCTATGTACGCGTCTCTCTCGAATTTCACCACTGGATGTTCCAATCCAATGGGTTGATCGGGGTTGTGCATTTGCACCACTTGCCTTCGCAAACCATCCTCATAGATGCGAGCACCTAATCAGTTGGTTCGAAGAAACTCTAGTTGCGTTCTATAGGGTCCTTCTGGTCTTTCTAAATAGGCTACATTTGACCCTACTTCTGGTCTTTCTGTGCTAAATGCCATTTCTGAATCACTAGTGTCTGAGCTCTCGTAGGGATAACTAGTGTTCAATTGTTGAGCCCACGATCGAGCAGTAGTTCCTACACTTGCCTCTGATGATCTAAGGCTTCGTCGGTCTGACTTACCTATATGTTTGCCCGATCTAAGGTTCATTAATTTTCTTCCTTGCACACTCGGTACACGCTCAGATCGTCAATGATTCTTTGTTATTACTGTCTTGATTCTTTTTAGATTCCTTTAGATTCTTGTCTTAATGTATGCGTCAGGAATTCGACTTTCCGTTATAATTTTGAGTTCTCGTTCCGTCAGACTTATGTTCTTTCCTTTAGGTTTTCGTGTCACACACCTTTACTTTAGTCTTGAACTTAATAAATTTAACTCTCTTGAACTTGAGGCATTCCTATAGTCTTAATCCACAACACTACCGTTTAGCCTAAGCTAAGAATTGACTGAGGGGGTTGAGTAATCTTCCAACCTCGAGTCGGCTTTTCTGGTTGCTCTGATGCCCAAGAAGCCGCGCTTCCCAAGCTTTATGCCCTTCACTGCCTTGCCTTGGTTGCCTTTGATTGCCCTTGATTGCCCTTGCTAGACCTGGAAAAATCCAATATTAGACCAATTCACAGTTGGATGATCAAGCACTTGAGTATATACACCTTTTAAGTTCCTTCCCTTTTGCCCAACTTTTCAATGTTTGCCCCCTGGCTTTCAAGTCCCAAACTAGGTGAACCTCAAAATAGCTTATCTAAAAATAGATGTATCCTTTAAGAAAAAAAAACAGTTGAGGTCACGTAGTACTCGTCAAGAGCTTTCTAATGAGCTATTAAGCTCAAAAAACGGACTTCGGATGAAAAAGTTATGACTGTTCAGGCCCTGGGGGGTAAAAACTGACAAACAGGTTTTTCTCCAAATATGAGCTAAGGGGTCTCCTATGAGTCTAATCACCCAAAAATTTCCCAAAAATAGCCCCAAAATTGGCCAAAAAATGAAACCCTAAAATTTGCGATGGGGGTGCACAATCGCGATGGTCAGAGATAATCGCGATGGTCTGAGACCGTCGCGATGGCGTGAGGGTGCACCGTCGCGATGGCGTGAAGTGCACCGTCACGATGGCCTGAAAGTACACAATCGCGATGGCGTGGATTTGCACAATCACGATGGCGTGAACCTGGACAATCGCGATGGTCTGAAATTGCACCGTCGCGATGGCGTCAACTTGGACAATCGCGATGGCGTGAAATGGGACCGTCGCGATGGCGTGAAAGTGCACAATCGCGATGGCGTCGGTCAACAGTCAATGTGGACAATCGCGATGGTCCAAAGTGAACCGTCGCGATGGTCTGAGCGCGATGGCGTGAGCCAATCGCGATGGTCTGGATTTTTGAAGTGTCGCGATGGTCTGAAGTGCACCGTCACGATGGTCTGGATTTTTGAAGTGTCGCGATGGTCTGAAGTGCACCGTCGCGATGGTCTAGATTGCCACGTGGCACCGTCGGCGCGATGGCGTGAGCCAATCGCGATGGTGTGACACAATCGCGATGGTCAGAGACCGTCGCGATGGTCCGGCCAAGCCGTCGCGATGGCGTGAGCCAATCGCGATGGTGTGACACAATCGCGATGGTCAGAGACCGTCGCGATGGTCCACCAAACTGTGATTTTTTGAGATGCAGCTATGGATTCCTACACACGCAGGGGTCGCCTACACGGTGGTGAACTCGCCTTCCTCAAAATCCGAACTTTGCAGACCATCGCGATGGTCTGACACAGTCGGCAATTTCTGACAGAACCTGAAAATTTTACCTTTTTGCAGCCTTCCTGATGCACTGGAGCTCTGTACCTGCAAGAAAACTCAAGAAAACAAAAGTACACACAAGCACAAAAGTTCTCTCTCACTCTCTCGCATGCACAAATGAGGGGAAATGAGGAGAATGGGTGGATATGGTGAATTTTCTGATTTTTTTGGAGATGAAGATGATGATGCGGTGATGAAGATTGTTGGTGCAAAACAAGCCTACACACATTGGCTTGGAACATTGGAATCTTGGAAGACTAAAAGCTTGAACCCTTGAAGGATGTATTTACATGAACCTTGAACCATAGGAACCAATGCTTAATTGGTTATTACTTTTTATCCAATGTAAAAAGTCTATATGACTTTATCAATCATGTAATCACACCTACTAGACTAGAGTCGTGGAAAAGCAGATGATTTGATTGAGGGAATATCTCCCTAAGTTTAGTGGAGAGATTGAAGGGAGCCAAAACTTGAATTCAAAATTCAAACTTTTTCTAAATTCTTATAAAAAGCTATGTAAGAAAGTCGCGGGGGTAGTCTCTCTTCCCGAGGCAATTCTGAGCCAATCATTGAGTGTGTATGAGCTACACCATAGCCTACACCTCTGAGTACCATTGAGCATCACATTACATGCCAATGGGAATGTACAATCATTAGATTTAATCAATATACTTATATTCATATTCTCTGGTTTCTCTGAGTAACTACCTCCAACTCTGTCAACTTCCAAGAGGCATATCTCAAGATCTACTGAACCAAATTGGATGATTCAAAGTGCATTGGATTCAGATCAAAGTCTACAATACACCTACAAAGTTTCAAAGCTATTGGATCAACCATTGCAGAGAAATCCTAATCGAGGTGCTCACTGGTCTGTGACTGTAAGTCTCTTAAAAAGTCGGGGGTGTACCTTATTTTGCTAAAGTGATTTCTCTGAGTATGGTTCATCATTTCCATTCATTCCACTTGCAAATGGAAGCTTACTAAGCTAATAGAATATCTCTAGAAGGAATTTTGCTAATTGTAACTACACTGGTCACACTGAGCATAACACTGAGCAGGTATCAAGACCAAAATAGAAAGTTTTCAAGTCTTATGATTTGCAAAGTAGTCTGTTTTGATCAAGTCATTACTCAAACCTTTTCCAAAGTACATATAGTATATTTTGGTGTCATTTGGAAGCTCAAAGAGTCTACTAAGCATATCTGAAGAGAAAAGAGGGCAGGTGTGAAGCAGGTTTTGCAGCACCAACTGATCTTCTGAGTGCATCCAACCATCACATCCAATAAAGATGGAGTGTGGGGGAGGTGAAAAACACTAAAAACTAAGTAAAAACAACAACAAAAACTGAAATTTTTACCTTCCAACGCCACTTCTTGCTATACTCTTACCATCACACATTCGTCGTAGACTCGATCCCCGGCAACGGCGCCAAATTTGTTGTTGCTCTAGCACAATGGTGAGAACCACGTTAAGAAGCTTCACCTCCTTAATGTCAATCCGCGGAAGAGGTAGGAGTGATATGAAGATCGTGAACGTGAGATGATGTGAGAGTGAAGGTGAGAAGCATCAAGATGCACACACACATACACACACAGGATGAAGAGACAAGCAAGACACAATGGAAGGTGGGAAATTAACTCTATTACTCAAGAACACTATTACAAGCTCAAAAGAACTCTAAGCTCACACTAGCCAACACTAACCTCAAAAATGAGCTCTCTAGCTCTTTTTATAGTTTCTAGACTAGTTTTGACCGGTTTCACATCTAGTGACCGGCCTAGTTAAAAATTAGGTCCTAGATGTTATTTGGAAGGGTAAACGATCTCTAAAAATAACAAAAGTTGATACGCTTGTTCTACCTAAGCTCCTCAAGCTCGAGGACTCCTCGGCTTGCACAAAATGGAGCTATGGATTACAAAATGGGGTTTTCTATGTTACATATGTTACAATTAGTGATAAAAATCACTGTTGAATGTTTTGAAAAGTGATAAAAAACATATTTGTTTGAGAAATTGATCCGACTGGCTCCCTGCTCCGTCGTTACATGCTTCCGTGGCGTCTGTGCCTCTGGCTGCTTCCAACAGAGGGTTTGCAAAGGCAAATGGTGCAAATGCACAACCCCGATCAACCCATTGGATTGGAACATCCAGTGGTGAAATTCGAGAGAGACGCGTACATAGACAAGGAAGGAACGATGTACATCTTAAGTACGCAGCCAAACAATACCAATGAGTTTGGCGTGATTCAACCAGAGACGGAAACTAAATCTCAAGGAAAAGAACCATTAGAAGAGCCTAGAACACCTAGAGGGAAATCTGTACTGACACGAGTACTAATCCCAGAATGGATCCATCAGGATAACAGAAGCATAGAGTTGTTTGTAAATAAAGAAACTGATGAAGCCTTTTGGAGATACAAGACAGAACTACTTAGTGAGGTAGGTATCATCACTATATACGAGTTCAAGGACCCAGATACACCTGGAAAGGTTGTATACCTGGATGAGACTTCAGAAAGAGTCTTTGTGGTGCCTGACCATGCTAAAAACACATACACATGGAGAGGTGAATTGGTATTCCCTCCATCTAGAACGAACATGAATACAAGTCAACAAGGGGCAGGAACATCATCAGCCCATGGAAATCAAAGAGAGAAAAATAAAGAAAGACCCGAAGTAAGCTTCACTCATCCCATAGGGAGAGATAGAACAACCACGGACACTAATAGAGCGGATAGACAAAGAGATCATGGAATACCAGGTGGTAGAGATGATTTTCCTCTACCTAGACCACGTGAACACGCAAGAATATTGAGACCCACTCAGTTAGTGAAATCCATGAAGAATTATTTTGATGGGACAGGAGATCCCTATGACCATGTCGCAGAATTCAAGCAAGTACTAAGAGCAGAACAAGTCGAAGACATGTTCACGCAATACAACGCATTTGGACTAACATTAAAGAATACAGCTTTAACTTGGTTCCAACCATTGCAACAAAGGCAATTTAGAGACATCCATCACTTTTTAGAGTCATTCATCACTGAATTCTCTAAAAGTGGGATTAGACATGACACATCTTCGTTGATTCATAGCTTCAAACAGACCCCTCAGGAAACAGTCAGACTGGCAGGACGTAGGTTTAGACAATATGTTGAACGATGTCCAATGCAAGAGCTACCCTCACAAGCTAAGCAAGTGTCATTATTTCTAGATGGCTTGTTGAGCTCTAAACTACGCTCCTATGTGTACCTAAAAGAACCCAGAACGCTAGAGCAATGTGTAAGAATATGCATAGACATTGAGGACAACTTAGGAGACGAGTTGGAACTCTCAAAGGTCTATAAGGACTCAGATTATTCATCTCTAGCATCCACAAAATTGTCTAGCTCAATAGAAGGCCTAGCAGAAAAAGTGGCCCAGAAACTAGGAGTTTCTAGCAAACCTAGGGTGCTAATGAACAAGCGTTGTTACACCTGTGGTGGTGATCATATGGCAAATGTGGGTCCCAATGCAACACAACCTCAAGCCAACCCTAGTGGCCAATACTGTACAATTGAGAGAAGATACACGAATCATACGGCTCAGGACTGCCCATACAACAAACAGACCGTGAGACAGAACTACCCGCAAGCATACGCACAGCCAGGTAGGTATCAAGGCCAATACAATGCTCAGCCTTTTTACTATAGGCCTCCTCAGAACTACCCATACCAGGCTCAACAGAGACCTCAACCTGTCTTAGCTCAGCAACCACCTCCACCAGCGAATGTCATCTCAGTCAAATACGCTGCTGCAGAAGAGAACCTAAGTAGGGCCTTAGTGCCTTCTTCACCTTTGATCACAGAGGGTGACCCGAATTCGAACAGTTTCGACTCTACGCATGTAGATAGTCCACCCGCATATTACACGGAGTCACCAGAACACGTAGAAACATATCATTATGATAGTCCACCAGTGGAACCTAGTTGGGAGCCCGATTATGCTAATGTGATGTACACAAACCCAAATCCACGGCCCCAAGTAAGACAACAGAGACCACAGGGCCCTAGAGGACCATGCTTTAGGTGCCAAGGAGATCATTTCATAAAGGATTGTCCACATCCCCCGATAGCAGGACAATCACAGTACTATAATATCCAAGGCTTTTGTGCTGATTGTCGCAAAGAGCACATAATCAAAGATTGTCCTAAAAATCCAGTTAACACTTCGAATGTGACACGGATCAATGTGATAGGTATTGTAAACAACACAGATGGATCCAACCCTACATACGTGCCTATCCAAGCTATAACAAGAGCCCAGGCGCTCTTACAGAACCAACAGCTTAATCAGGAGAAAGTAGCCGGAACTAGTGAAGTTGCAGAATCTAGTAGTAAAAAGACAAAATCTTGGAAAGATTCTAGAGAAAGGATAAAGAGAAAGTGGAGTAAAAAGATAACTGAGTTGGAAGGAAGTTTGAAGGAATCTAGAGCCAAAATCCTAGAATTGACTTCACAGGACTTGAATCAAGAGAATTCAGCTCAGAAATCAGGATCAGTTTTAGCGGAACCCATACCAGAAAATCTAGACATGATGTTTCGTGCATATCAGGCTAGATTAAAAGAAGGACCTCAGGTAGCTGAAATGAGCAAAAACTACCCTCGAGCTGATCTAGAAATTGAGAGGACTAAACTGTGCATGAAGATGGTAGAACTAGCACAAGCTTTGTTCGAAGCCTCTAGATATCTTAATTGGAATAACATGGCAAAACCGGAACTACACTTTCAAGGACTGATGGAGAGGCTAGAATACTTGATAGAAAGCAAAGAGAAAAAGGATCAACACAGGAACCCTATTGTCCCAAAGACACAGGAAAGGAATGCACCATCCCTGTCTCAAGTACCCAATACAGAAAGTCAAGACAATTTGTCTTCCATACATAAATATTCACATGAATTTTTGAGAGAAATCCAAGAAGAGAAATGGAGAAAGGAACAAGGAACCCATCCTCCTATTCAAGAAATAGATGACTTGCAGGAACAATTTTTCCAAGACATCCCCTCTATTTACGATGAGGTAGAGGAGGAACAACTGAGTGAACACACATCTTTTGAATCTAATTCTTTACAAGAATTACCTCAGTTCACAGGACCTTGGGAAGCAAAGTCTATCAGTATGAGAGCACCCACGATAATAGTGAGGAATGAAGAATCAGTAATCCCTAGAAACACGGAAGTGATCAAGAACACTAAAGTACAATGTAATCTCACTCTAGAGGAGTTGTTAAAGGTAAAACCAGAATTGTGGAAACATGTAGCAAATCAATTCCCGGAGCTTGCTACTACTCCCTCACAAATAGGATCACAAAATAAGGTACTAGAGATACCCGTAGAAAAGATTGGAGATGTAAGCGAAGGAGAGGAAGGTAACACTTATCTTCCGATAACCCATCAGGGCTACACCACGAAAGCCATCTTAGATTCAGGAGCCGGAGTAGCCATCGCTACCACCGCTTTATGGAAACGTTGGGGTAAGCCAGCATTGAGACCCACCAGGATGAAGCTACAAATGGCTGACGAACACATAGAAAAACCATTAGGCTTACTAGAAGGAATATCTCTCACCACTTGTGGTGTAGAATTTGAGCATACCTTTGCCATTTGTGACTTTGCAAAAAACCATGCTTATGAGATGATATTGGGACGACCATTCATGCGCCAGTTGCAAATTGTACAAGATTGGGGAACTAATTCTTTGTACTTGCAACATTTAGGAGTGACTACCAAAGTCAATCTTAAAGACTATTCACATAGAGATGTACCCCCAATACAATGGAATACCATCCATAAGACACGAGTAGAGACGGAATCCATGCACTCATTAGAATCAGATCCTTCTTGGTTGCATGAGGATACTCATTTATGGATGTGTAAGGTAGCCAAACAAGAGGAAGAAAGATTAGAAGCAAGGACCTTAGGTGCAGAACAACATCCAAGAACCCTTCAAGACCCAGCTTATGCACCTGTAGTATTTCCAGACGAAGAGTTTGAACCCCATGGTTGGGCAGAAATCCTAGCAACCATGGATGTAGCCATCAATGAAGAACAATGGACACCCCACTGTGACGAGGATGGCTATGATATCTCAGTTTTCACGATAGAGCCAATCATGTGCGATGCAATTTTAGAAGAGTGTGAACCTAACACTGATGCATTTGAGGATGCAAGCGATTTTGATTTAGAATCAATTATCATGGACCCACCCTTTGCATCAGAGGAAGAATATTTTTTCAAAGTAGAGACTCACACTCAGAGACACGAGGAAATTACGAATGAGGTGAGGTTAGCCACGGAAGTGACTAACAAGAGTGAAGGCAAGAAAAGAAAGAAGAAAGAAACCATGTCAGAAAAAGAAGAATCTTTATTTGAAGTACCCGAGAACTTCAAGAAATATGAAATCGAAGATAGAAGAATCATGGTACGAATGCGTAATAGAAAGGCGAATGACGGACAAGTATATGATAACCGAGAGAAAACCAAGAAAATAATAGTAGCCATAGAAGGAGAAGAAGAAAAATGTACATACATAGGGCATGATTTGACGAAGGAAGAAGAAGAAGAATTAGTTGCCCTATTGCGCGAATATAGAGATGTGTTCGCTTGGAGTTACAAAGATTTGAAAGGAGTAGATCCAGATATATGTTCTCATAGAATCCCTATGACTCCAGATGCAAAACCGACAAAACAGAAACCGTACACGTACAATGATAACTACGCTGCGAAGATTAAAGAGGAGATAGATCGCTTGATAGAAGCAGGATTCATTTACGAAATTGAGCATACCGAATGGGTATCCCCCATTGTGGTTGTGCCCAAGAAGAATGGAAAATTGCGTGTGTGTATTAACCTTAAAAAAGTTAATGCCGCCACAATTAGAGATAGTTATCCTCTTCCTATCACAGAACATCTATTGGAAAAAGTTGTGGGCAAGGAAGTTTACAGCTTTCTTGATGGATTCTCAGGCTATAATCAAGTAGCCATTGCTCCAGAGGACCAACACAAGACGGCATTTGCCACTGAATGGGGCATATTTGCATTTCGTGTGATGCCATTTGGCTTAACAAATGGACCCGCCACTTTCCAGCGACTCACTTTTAAGGACTTCTTACGCAAGAGTTTGGAAGTTTATGTCGATGAGTTATGTGCACATTCAAATGTAAGACAGACACATATCCCAGAGTTAAGACAAATATTTGACAAATGTCGAGAATATCAGGTTTGTTTGAACCCAGAAAAATGCGTTTTCATGGTCAGACAAGGCAAAATTCTAGGACACATTGTGTCAAAAAATGGAATCTCTACGGATGAAGAAAAGGTGAAGGTAATTGCAGAATTACCTAGACCAACTAATGTGAAAGAGGTACAAGCATTTATGGGCCATTGCGGTTATTATAGGAGATTCATACACATGTATGCAATCATAGCCAAGCCTTTGTACTCTCTTTTAACCAATTTTGAATGGACAGATGAATGTGAAAATTCATTCAATGAACTCAAACGACGCTTGTGCTCAGCACCTATATTGACTACACCAGATTGGAGTAAGCCATTCCATGTACATGTGGATGCATCCAATTATGCCATAGGATGTGTGTTAGCACAACCCACGAAGGAAGGTAACATAGATCTCCCCATAGCTTATGCTAGCAGACAATTGAACGCAGCAGAAAGAAATTACACCACGACGGAACGAGAAGGATTAGGGATGATCTACGCGGTAAAGAAGTTTAGGCACTATTTGTTGGCCAACAAATTCAAGTTCTTTACATATCATCAAGCCCTATTGTATTTAGTCAACAAGCCATGTAACACAGGACGACTGATACGTTGGTTTCTATTACTCATGGAGTATGATTTTGAAGTCGTAGTCAGGAAAGGAAAGACACATCTTAGAGCTGACCACCTTTCAAGATTAACCTCAGGAGAAGCTCCTCAAGGAGTAGTGGATGAGTTACCAGACGCATACTTGTTTAATCTTGAGATAGCACCAGAATGGGCTAAGCCTATAGTCCCTATTCTCACATATGGACCCAAGAATCCTAGGATAAAGATCAAAGAGGGAGAGATTACCAAGTCTCAGAGATACCAAATAATGGCAGGAAGCATATATAAACAGGATAATCAAAAGATTCTTGCTTGTTGTGTAGATGAATCAGAACATGCGAATTGGTTGCAATTAGCACATGTAGGTGCATTAAAGCAACATCGTTCGAAACATCGAACACTACAGACTCTGCATAGACTAGGAGTATATTGGCCTTCGATGGAAGCAGATGTCTACAAGTTGTGTAAGGAATGCAATGTTTGTTGTGAAAGAACACCAGTAGAGCATGCTACATTGTATCACGTGTCTCTCACACCAGACTGGAGTGAACCTTTAGTGACATACTTGAGGACGAACACATTCCCTCAAGGAATGATCTTAGCACGACAACGCAGTCTAGAGCAGGAAGCTCAAGATTATTCACTTATTGGCGATAACCTATACAAAAGAGGACGAGATGGATATCTAAGACAATGTGTTCATGAGAGCGATTATCTGAGCATACTAGAGACTGCACACCAAGGTGTTGCAGGAGGTCATTTTGGACCCGATAGGATAATCAAAGCCATCCTCTTTGCAGGATTATGGTGGCCCACTCTTCACATGGATGCTCATACCTATGTAAAGAGATGTGATGTGTGCCAAAGAACTCAGTTTCCTACTCGCAGAGATGAAATGCCATTGAAACCCATGATGGGTGGATGTGCATTTTCTAAGTGGGGTATAGACTTTGTAGGACCCATTAACCCCCCTGCAAAAGGTACACATGTTGAATACATTATTGTTGCCACAGATTATCTTACAAAATGGGTAGAGGCAAAAGCCACGAAAAAGAATTATGCACACACAACTGCAAAATTCTTATTTGAGAATGTCTTTACAATATATGGACTGCCTATAGAGTTAGTGAGCGATCGCGGAACTCACTTTCTAAACCAAGTCATTGAATATTTGTTACAGGATTTTATGGTGATTCACAAGAAATCTGCACCATATCATCCTCAGGTCAATGGTTAGGCTGAAAGCACTAATAAGATCCTTTGTAACGTACTGACGAAACTCGTGAACAACAAACGTTCAGATTGGGACAAACAGTTACACCACGCTGTTTGGGTATATCGAGTGGCCTACAAGACCGTACTCAATGCAACTCCCTTTCAGATGGTTTTTGGTCAGAATGTTGTGCTTCCTTTGGACTTCTTGATACCGACCCTTAAGGTTGCACAAGAACATCAGTGGACCGGCCATGAATTATCAGCAAGAATAATGGACTTGGAACGATTAGGAGAAACCAGGCTAAAGGCAGCAACAGGAATATATGCAGCGAAGAAGCGACAGAAAGCATATTTTGATGCACATGTGAAAGATAAAGGCTTAAAAGAAGGAGATTTAGTTCTAGTATATACGCTAAAGCAACATGCACGTAAGTTAGAAAAGCGAGGTTATGGACCTATGATCATTAACAGACTCTCAACAAGTGGAGCAGTACAATTAGCCACTTTAGAAGGAGATATAATGCCTAATTACATTAGTGGTTGTAGAGTCAAGTTATATCAGGAACCTCTTACTGAGGATATGCTTAGACGACTCACGTTGGCAAAGAAGCGTAAGGAGGAAGAAAATAGAATACGAGCGGAAGCTCAGGCAGAAGCAATAGAACGCATTAAACGCATGAAGTTAAGAAGACAAGGACTAGGGAGAGAACATTATAACCATCTGGAAACTACACCCAGATATCCCATGGCCATGTGTCAAGTAAAGTCAACCACTCATCCTACTATAGTGGACACGAGACCATTCATTACAGTCAGGCTAGAGCAAGACAACCCTTGCCAAGAGCTCAGGGCTTTAATTGACTCAGGTGCTGCGACTAGTGCGATTAGATGGTCCCACTATAAGGATTCAGGAATAGAAATGCGGCCAATTGAGGCATACCTCATAGGGCTAGGAGGCATGGAAACCCCTTGCATGGGTGAGGTGGACCTTCCTATCCTCATTAAGGAAGTGACCATGACAGCGAAGCTACTAGTGTGCCATGATGACGACCTGGTAGAACCCCTAATCCTTGGCCAAGATTGGCTATACGATCACTCAGTGGACCTAAATCTTAGACAAGGCTCCTTACAGATTGGAACCTTAGAGCAGAAGCGAGTGATACCGCTTGACTTCCCCAACGGCATTCCAACGGAGGTTTGTAACCCTAGACCCTATGAAATACATGCGACGGAAGACCGGAAGATCTTGGGTCACATCAGTCACGTTACGTCTACACCAACCCACTCGACCTTGGCTATGGACAGTTGTCAATCAGAAGGACGACAGGAGATCTTCCCTGGGGCTTCCTGCAAACTAGAAGGGGCAGCTACCCAACCGCTAGGGCAAATGGGCACAATCAGTGGTCAGGTGGGTTGCATCAGCGACCAAATGAGCACAACACCCTGCGGTGCTCATCCTTCCAAACTTGCTGCGGACTGGCCTAGATTAAAGATAAATAACGAATCACTTCCTAATGGGCAGGTCACGCAAGTGTTGGATCTCCCTTCTTTTCCAAAGCAGAGCGTCCAATGGACCTCTCAAACCCAACCACGAACGAGTCAAAGACAACAGAAGAACCCAGACCGACGACACCACCAGACAAGGCAAAGAAAACAGCAGTATCAACATCACAGAACAAGTGGCACGAAACAAATATGGGTGCCAAAAGGACAGCAACCACAAGCTATTGGCAACACTACAGACGAGAACAGGACAAAGTTTCAAAAGAAGCAGAGTCAGCATCAAAAGTCCCCTCGATCTTCTTCCCCAAGTACAAATACTCGACAGATTTGGATCGCCAAGAAGTATCTTATCAATCGACCCACACCCATGCAGATTTGGGTACCCAAGCAATGTATTATAGCCCAACCCTCAAGCCATGTAATATATACCCCTCAGAAATCTTTCCATCCTTCAATACCACTAAACCCGACACCACTTTTTGTCCCTCAGCAGAAACATACCACCCACTCAAAGACTCTTAGGAAATGGATACCGAAACGTATCCAAACGTCTTCTTGTACCCCCTTATCTAACAATTCTCCCACCCCGTTTAAACTCCACCCTTGTAATAATTCACCCTCAACCAAACCTTGTATAAATTCATACACCAAAACCCCACATCATGCATAATAAAAGCTCATCAAGAAATGTATGCATAATCTGACAATGTAGGCGTCTAGAGACCTGCATTAGTTTTGCAAATAATCATTGCATCAATCACTTCATGACACTTGGCTACACGGGTTACACATCGGTTATGGAAAGGGATTGCGGTCTCACCTAAATGGGATCATAATTAATTTCCATGCTAATGTGTTAATCTTTTGTAGCAGATCTTTTCCATTAGCTCGTCAGTCATCATGCAAACCGAAGAAGGACCATCAGAAGTTGGCCCAAGCACACAATGGCCAATATTGGAGAATTACTCGCGGAATCTTATCCTACGATGCAACCACCAGAGTTTCAAGGTTTTCCAAGACCCATGCCAATCGATGATCCTCCTAGAGGATATACTAAGAAGATTCATCGTAATTCTCACTGGTTTCAAAGCCTAGCAAGACCATTAGCAGACACTGATTTCATATTTGAGGCCAATTTGGAATTTCATCTTCGCACATGGACCAAGTACCAGTTCTTTTCAAGAGAATTTGAAGGACTGCAGAATACACAAGATCTAATGCACGTTTGGGCACGAGCGGGATTTACAGAGTATTTTAGCGACCCTCTGCCTAAACCCGATTTTTACAGATGCTTTTACCTAGTAACCACCTTGACAGCTTCAGAGAACAAAGATCTACCCGGCACATTCATGTTACCATCCTTGGTAAATGACCCTCCATTCAGAAGGTATTATTTGTCCAAAGATTTAATTCGTGCAGCTCTCAAAATACATGGAACGCATACTCCGACGGAGAGAGAACGGCTAGTCCCAGAGCAGATGAAACGTGGTGATGTTACTAAGTGGGAGGATATTTCAGCTATAACCCCTGAGCTCTCCAAGCCATTGCGGATATGCATGCAGCATTTTGCTTTCCCAGCTCAGGATCGTTTTACCATGCCCCACAAGAGAATCTGGTTTGGTTTATACTTAGCATGTACTGGACCCCAAACGGTTGATCTAGCTAGCTGGATAATTGATCAGCTCTATTTGGCACAACATAGATGGGAACGAAAGAAGGTCATCAATGGATGTTGTGCACTTACAAGGATTATATATATGTGTCTGGCATATGATTTACCCATAGAGCGCGCCATGACTAGTGAGGAACTGAAGGCATTCAAAGGGACCACTAAGAAGGCTAGAAAGTCTAGCAAAGGCAGAGCCGGAAAATGCATGAGAGGAACCATACCGTGCCTACAAGTCCCAGAATCACCCTCGCCACAACCATCTCCAGAGCAGTCGCCAACAGCAGCCACTCCCACGGTACCACCAATTCGTATACGGTTATCAAGACCAGTTACGCCGGAGGGCACCACCAGTACTGTTGCACCCCACGAGGCCACAACCACAGAACCTATCACCACAGCAGTTGAACTTCCCACCACTATTGGTACGGAAGCTTTCTCTTTTCTAATACCCCATTTAGAAGCAGAACAAGCAGAGCCACTGAACACAACGTTTGATTTTGAGATGCCCGATGCATTCTCCAATGAGTTCCAGTTTTCAGAAGGACAATTGTTTTCTCAAGAATTTGAAAGGCCTAGCTACCCTACCACACCCAGGTACCAGCCACAAGGACAGATTGTGTCTAGCTCTGATGACGAAAGAACAGCAACCGATGACGACGACGGAGACGACGAAGCTAGCCAGGGAACTCAGGAATCCCAAGAGCACGAACAGACAGACGGTCAAGGCCAACAAACAGACACACATGGTGATACAAGTACCCATGAAGATGAAACTTACGAAGCAGCAGCTTACACACTAGCTATCAAGAAGCTGTATAGAACTATGGAAAAAGTTTGGGCACGCAAAAAGCTGACAGAGGAAGAGAGTCAAGCAATAATAGAACAAGAACTTGTCACAGGCGGATTCGAAGACGCATACATCAAAGGATTCAAAGAGTTAGTCAAATCAGTAGGCTCCAACGAAGCCCTCAGGTACTTGCAACGAAAGCCACTACCACAGTTTGACCCCCGTAGAGTACGACTACTTTCAAAGCCCGGCGAATACATTCGTGTACCAACAGGTGCACAGTCTTCAGAACAAGCCAGGGAGGCACGCCTCGTCCCCGAAAGTTTGTTGGCAGTAGAAACCATCCTTGTAGATTCCCCACCCCGCGCTACAACTATACATACCTCAGTAGTCACTGAAGTACCGACCACCCCAACCGCTCCTCCATCACCGCCCATCCCTCCAGCCTCCCCTATTCACCCTCCTTCCCCCCGCCTATCATCTTCTATCGCTGGTGGCGTAGCAGAAATCGTCTTTACGACCACTAACCCCACAATTCCCGCACCCATTAGACCTAGTCTACCCCCTCACACATCCACCTTTCCATTCAACCCATTCCTCCATCCATCTTTCCCGTCCTTCCCCACACCTCCACGACCCCTTTTCCCATTCCCACCGCCATTAACCTTCTCCCCAGTCTCACCTCCCCGACCCACGGTAACCCCTATTTCCCCTTTCCACCAAGCTGCTCCAGCCAGCCCCCCTGTAAATTACTCCTCAACCTTTGTAAATCCCGTATTTACACCAGCACAAGCGCCCACGGTCACACCCATATTCACAGTCACCGCACTAGACACGTCCAATGAGATGGACATCTCACCACCCACTGCACCATCACTCACTTCACTCACGGCACAAACATATTTAGGCACATCACAATTTTCAACAATCACTACAGCATCCACCTTCCCACCCCCATTCCCCGTTCCCTTCGCATCTACAACCACTGCATCTTCATTTAGCACCCCATTAATACTATCACCCACTGTAGATAATGCATTCCGATAGATGTTCATGTGTATGACGCAAGTAAGAGATGAGTACACATCTCTTGGCGATAATTATCAGCAGCTGCAGAGGACAAGCACTGACTTACAGTCGCAGCTTAATTTATTGTCTATTGAGAATGCCTCTCTGAACACCCGATACCAGGAATTACACGAGGCATATCACAAATTGGAACTAGAAAGCGAAGAAAAGACCAAGGAAGCCACTGCTGACCTGGATAACTTATTAAGAGCCCAGACAATGCGCAACGCAACGCTAACGAGAAATATGGGCTTACTCAGAAGACATCTAGCAGCAGCAAAGGAGGAAAACCAGCGCTTACAGGACCAGAATCGAGAAAACTTAGAAGCGGCCCTAGACCATCCAGACCAACCACTCAGTCCTAGCAGGTTCAAAGCCATTCCCTCAGACTCGATGAGGATGTTGCTAGAAGATCATGTAAGATTGCTAGATGAATATGACCGCATGAATGAGGGGTTACAGAAACTCAAAGAAGATCATAAAGTACTCCAGTTACGAGAACCGGCACAACCAGACATACCAGCACCTGTGGACCCCTCTCCTGACATCTTAGAGGAACTCAACGCATTACGGGCCCAGGTATCGAACCTTGAATCAAGGATTGCAGTATATGAAGCACCACCAAGGCCAGATTCCCCACCTGAGCTACCAGCTGAGGAAGAAACTGTCACCATCCCGATGGAGGAAACGTTTGAAGAAGCATACGAGCCACAACCCATCCCAGGCGGACGCGTCACGGCCAAAGGCCAGATGACTTACGAACTCCCGACCCCCGCGTGGATGAAGACAATTGAGGAACTTGGGACAACACACTCAGCTAGAGTAGAGGCACAATTACATGCCATGGCGATGATAGAAGAAAGAATTTTACAGTCTCCATTCTTTGCTCATTTGGCCCCGCGACGATACATATCTGGGCATGAGCTACAGTATAAACCGTATTTTATGTTAATGGCTGAATACCAGTTAGCCATTGAGAAAGAGACAGGTAAGAAACCATCGCATGCAACTCAATTCGAGGAGGCCGATCTACCACTTGATGCGCAGCAAGGAGAGATCTATCAACCAGAGTGGCGAAAAGATTTACTACAAAAATATCCAGAAATGATGAGTACATGGGTAAAGGCACCTTTGCACTTAAAGTACAACCCATGTTGGGGACCAGTACCACGACGCCGCTCCTGGACTGCCTTTGCTATTAAGGTACAAAACAATAAGCAATGCCAAGACTGGTTGAATTACCCCTATTTTAAGCCACCCATTGAGTTACCAATTGTTGGCTACATGATGGCTAAAATTCGCCACTGGCTCCCTAGATTAAAGCATATGGACGATATAGCGGCGCACATGACTGTCAAAATCTTTGACATGATGCAAATGATTTTTAAAGTCTTCCGACGCGTCAAGGCACCTCATGTAAACACCCCGGGCTTTGAGCATGGCAACTTCGATCTGGTATATGATATGAGTACAACGCCATCGCTACGGGTGTGTTATGCCTGGCATTGCAGAATAAAGTACCTACCGACGTGCTACAAGCAGACGTTCGAAGAGATGTTCACAACCGGCTTTTGGGAATACCATTCAGAGGTATTCATAAGCAGGCCTACACATTTATTACAATTATTTGCCTGTGAACGAATGGTCTATTCCACACACTATCAGCTCCCGCCACCGGAAGAACCGCAACCAATCGACTGGGAGAAACTCGAGGCAGATCTGGCCCGAGGCATTCGTATCTCCGAGCACACCCTCGCTCAAGACCTCCTACAAAACTATATCCGGCAGACCTCACAACAAGGTTCTGTCAGGGACGACAGAAGCGAGAGGGAGGGGGGTGTTGGAAGCAGCCAGAGGCATAGAAGACACGGAAGCATGTAACGACGGAGCAGGGAGCCAGTCAAATCTTTTTTCAAAGAATCATGTTCTAAAAATACTTTTCAAAAACCTCCAACAGTGATTTTTATCACTATTGTAACATATGTAACCCTTTTCTTAATTTCTAGCTCCATTTTGTGCAAGTCGAGGAGTCCTCGAGCTTGAGGAGCTTAGGTAGAACAAGCGTATCAAGCGAGAGGGAGGGGGGTGTTGGAAGCAGCCAGAGGCATAGAAGACACGGAAGCATGTAACGACGGAGCAGGGAGCCAGTCAAATCTTTTTTCAAAGAATCATGTTCTAAAAATACTTTTCAAAAACCTCCAACAGTGATTTTTATCACTATTGTAACATATGTAACATAGAAAAACCCTTTTCTTAATTTCTAGCTCCATTTTGTGCAAGCCGAGGAGTCCTCGAGCTTGAGGAGCTTAGGTAGAACAAGCATATCAATTTTCGTTATTTTTAGACACCGTTTACCCTTCCAAATAGCATCTAGGACCTAATTTTTAACTATGCCGGTCACTAGATGTGAAACCGGTCAAAACTAGTCTAGAAACTATAAAAATAGCTAGAGAGCTCATTTTTGAGGTTAGCTTGTTTGAGGTTAGAGTTCTTTTGAGCTTGTAATAGTGTTCTTGAGTAATAGAGTTAACTTCTCACCTTCCATTGTGTCTTGCTTGTCTCTTCGTAGTGTGTGTGTATGTGTGTGTGCATTTCTATGCTTCTCACCTTCACTCTCACTTCATCTCACATTCACGATCTTCATATCACTCCTATCTCTTCCGCGGATTGACATTAAGGAGGTGGAGCTTCTTAACGTGGTTCTCACCATTGTGCTAGAGCAACAGTTAGTTTCACTAATGAAGGAGTTTTTGTGGAAGACCCTAGCAATGGGTATAAACAAATTGTTTCAGGGAAGAAAGAAGGAAGATTGTTTACATTGAAGATTCAAGGTAACATTAGTCATGCCTTGTTCACCTATGGAGGACATAAGATCTCTGAGTTAGATCTTTGGCACAAAAGGCTTGGACATTTCAATGAAAGAGGTATTAAAGATATGGTTAACAATGGTTCAGTGCTTGGATTACCTAATGTTGCAGGTCAACATATGACATACAGATGTGAGGCATGTCAATTAGGTAAGGCTCATAAGCAATCTTATTCCAAGCATGGTTTTATGTATTCAGAGAAGCTTGAATTGGTACACACAGATGTGTGGGGACCATCAAAGGATTTCAGTATCAATGGTTCAAGGTACTATGTGATTTATGTTGATGATGCTACCAGGTGGATCACTATCTATGTGATCAAAGATAAGTCAGAGGTATTCAATACATTCAAACATTATCATGTGTATGCAAAGAGAATTACATGTCATAAGTTGAAGAGACTAAGGTCAGATGGAGGGGGAGAGCATTTCTCAAATGAGTTCAGTGATTACTTGTGGAATGCAGTTATAAAAAAGGGAAATTACTTGCAGGTACTCTCCTCAACAAAATGGTGTAGCAGAAAGGAGGAATAGAACTCTTGTTGAGTTTGCAAGATCCATGATGAAGGAGAAAAATTGCCCAAATTATTTGTGGGCTGAGGCTGAAAATACAGCCACATATTTGGTCAATAGATTTCCATGTAAAGCTTTGCAGGGTATGACACCATATGAGGCATGGTGGGGTAAGAGACCTACTTTAGATAATTGCAAAGTATTTGGATGTTTGGCATATGCATATGTGCCATCTCAATTAAGGCACAAATTGGAACCTAAGGCTGAAAAGTATGTGTTCATTGGATATGATGATAAGCAGATGGGATATAGGTTGTGGAGTCCATCCACAAAACAATTCCTTGTGTCAAAGGATGTTACATTTGATGAGCAAGGTACTTGGTATGCAGGTACAATCAATATTTATGCAGGTGATGAAGAAGTGGTGAATCAAAATAAAGGTAAATCAAAGGTTAAGATATTTGATGAAGAGGAGAACAATGAAGTACAGGTTGAAGTTGAAGAAGTGCCAAGGTTTGATCCAGAATGTGATGAACCAGAAAGCTCAAGAAGTGGAGAACTTAGAAGGTCATCAAGACACAAATGGCAACCTACAAGGTATAGCTATGATACTTCTTTTTTGACTACCAAAGATTATGCTTACATGATAAAGGCAGATGAAGACCCTTCTACATATGAAGAGGCAAAAGGTAAGGAAAATTGGGAAAAAGAGTATGCAGGAAGAGTATGATGCATTGATGGAGAATCAGACATGGCATTTGGTTCCTAAACCAAAAAGTCAAAAGATCATTGGATGCAAATGGGTTTACAAGACGAAGAGGTTTGCAGATGGAAGTGTGTCTAGATATAAAACTAGACTTGTTGTGAAAGGGTTTGCTCAGACATATGGTATAGATTATGATGAGACTTATAGTCCCGTAGCAAAGATGACAACCATCAGGACACTCATAGCCATTGCTGCATGTAAAGGTTAGAAATTATGTCAATTAGATGTGAAGAATGCTTTTTTAAATGGTTACATTTCAGATGATGTTTTCATGGAGCAACCACAAGGATTCAGAAATGAAAGGTATCTAGATTATGTATGTAAGCTCAAGAGAGCTTTGTATGGTTTGAGGCAGGCCCCAAGGGCATGGAATTATAGACTTCTGAAGTTCTTGAAAGAACTTGGTTTCCAAGTATCTAAAGAAGATAGTAGCTTGCTTGTTAAAGCAAGTGATGATGGGTTCATTTACATGTGCATATATGTTGATGATATAATTCTTACAGGTACAAATGAGAAAGGCATTCAAAGTCTAAAGAAGCAAATGGAGAAAGAATTCAAGATTAGTGACTTGGGAGACTTGTCATATTTCTTGGGCATGGAGATCTCATACACTCAACATGGAGTGTATGCAACTCAAGAAAGGTATTTGAAAAACTTATTGATCAAGTTTAAAATGGATGATTGCAGGGTAGCACTTACTCCAATGGAGGTGAATCACAGATTGAGCATATACGGGTTCTAGATTGAGAGAACCAAGCTTTAGAAGTTACAGGTGTCAAAGTCGACTGTAAAGAACTACAGTTTTAGACATAGGTAACTTGTTAAGATCATTTCTCAAGATCTACTAAATCTTTTGGAATGACTTAACTTGGAGGAGGTGCTCAAACAATAGGCGACACCTTGTGCAAAGTTTTATAAAAAACTTTACATGTTTGATAAGTTAATGAATGAGTTATGTGCAGCAGACTTTTTGTGTAGTCATCTTCTTCACAGTTTGTTCAAGATTTTGGAAAATTAGTATTGATCCTCCAAATTGGTGAAGGTTTTGAGTTACTCTTGTTATAGAGGTGCTCTAACTTCAAGCGTAGCTTGTTCTTTTGGAGATTAACACTCTCCATTAGGGCACTCAAACTCTAAGTGATTTCTCAAGGAAAAGGGCACCCAAATTCTAAGTGATTTCTCAAGGAAAAGGAAATCTCAGAAGCCCTATCCCACCGGGCGTGCCATATTTTCACCTATAGGAGGTGAAGTGAAGTGTGTGGATGCAGTGAATGAAAAATGCACTACTCCTAGAGCACATGTAAGCACATGGGCATATTAAGCACATTACCATAATAGACACTTATCACCAAACTACACTTAGGAGTAAGAGTCACAAGAAACAGAATAGAGCACAAGACAACACCATATTCAACACAAACTACACTTAGGAGTAAGATTCACTACAAACTACACTTAGGAGTAAGAGTCACAAGAAACAGAATAGAGCACAAGACAACAAACTACACTTAGGAGTAAGAGTCACAAGAAACAGAATAGAGCACAAGACAACACCATCATCACTACAAACTACACTTAGGAGTAAGAGTCACAAGAAACAGAATAGAGCACAAGACAAAACCATATTCAACACAAACTAGGGCAACCAAATATAACACAATCTGTATAAGCCATTAGCTAATCATACCACTTATCCTACAAACACAAAACAATGGAACAACAAAATTCAGCCTCCAAGTATTCTCACATAAGTAGCATAAGCAACAACATAAGCAGGTCTCTACGAGCTCTAAGCCTGCACTCACTCTCAGCTATAGTCTCCTATAGTGCACACTATATGCTATATCCTCCTCTCTTGAGGTTTCCCCTTTTTATAGGAGAGAGGTGAGGAACCGACTACAATAGGAGAGTTTGTTACATGAGAGTAATGGGAAATTAATGCACTATTCAGTTTCAATTGTCAGAATGGCCGCCAGTACCAGACTCTGTCGTGTAATGGTCGGTGTTTGGGCTCACTTGGCTACCTTGTCAGGTCTCTTGTCATCTTGATGAATCGCGGCATGCCATCACCCTTCTCTAGAACTTGGGCACCTTGGCGCCCAACTCTACCATCTGGATGTCTTGGTGCCCAACTCCACCTTTTGGATGTCTTGACGCCCAACTCCAGATTTTGGACATCTCGGTGCCCAACTCCAGATTTTGGACGTCTTGGTGCCCAACTCCAGATTTTGGATGTCTTGGTGCCCAACTTTGGAACTTGGGCTTCTTGGTGCCATCCTTTTCTCTGTTCTTGAAAACATTTATTCTACACATACATACATACATACATATATACATACATACATATATACATACATACATACATATATACATACATACATACATACATACATACATATAGACACATACATACATACATACATACACATAGATACATACATACATACATACCTATCTACATGCATATACATATATGTATAGATATACATACATACACACACACACACACACACACATATATATATATATATATATATGTGTGTGTGTGTGTGTGTGTGTGCATACATACATACATACACACACATGCACACACACACACAAATATATATATATATATATATATATATATATATATATATATATATATATATATATATATATATATATATATATATATATATATATATATATATATATATATATATATATATATATATATATATATATATATATATATATATATATATATGTAGCTCAATGATGAGTAGCACCTCCTTTAATGTCAATCCGGGAAGACGTGAGGATGGTATGAAGACCTCGAGCAAGTGGCGGCACAAGTGCGTGAGGGAGAAGCACACTAGCATGCACACACACACACACACACACGCGCACACACGGCAAGACAAAGAGCGAGAATCAATGGAGCTTTTAGATTACTTTCAAAATGCTCTTACAAGTTCGTTTCAATTACAATCTAACCTCAAAAATGAGCTCTCTAGCTCTTTTTATAGTTTTTGACTAGCTTTTGGCCCTGTCCAGACCTAGTGTCCGGCCTAGTTAAAAATTAGGTTCCAGGGCTTATTTGGGGGCTCAAACGAGATCTAAAAATTATGAAAATTGGTACGCAACTACTTCTAAGGCTCCTCAAGCTCAAGGACTCCTTGGCTTGCACAAAATGGAGCTACAAAAATGTGAAATGAGATTTACACTGATTGTTAGTGATAAAAATCACTGTTGTTGTAGGAATTTCTTCTAGTGATCTGCCATACATATCTTCGAGCTTCCTACTTGCTCTTCCTCCCTGCATGTCCATCTCTTTGATTTGCATTAATGTCTTGAAAAAATATTGGCCTACTTGCCAGATCTTCTTTGACTGCCCTGTTTGCTTGTGCTGTCCCTTCGCTCTGACTCCCTTCTTTGACTTTCACGTCTTGTAAGTCCTGGTGTACCAAGGCTACTGCCAACACCCCCCCCACTCTCGCGTCTGTCGCCCCTGACAGACCCTTGTCTAGCTGCTTTTTGGACGTAGTATTGTACAACATCGGCGGCGAGGTGGTGTTCTTCTAACCTGAGTCCCCTTGCTAGATCTGTCAGCAATGCATCCCAATTGACTGGCCCTGGGACAGCTGGATGTGGCACCCGTAACTGCTCTGAGTGAATGGTTCGCTCCACAGCAAATAAATGGAGGAGATGTGAGGGTCTGGGTACAAATATTTCTGAGTGGTATTCCCAGAACCCTGTTATGAACATCTCTTCGAATGTTTGTTTAAAGCAGGCTGGGAGGTATTTTATTCTGGCGTGCCAAGCGTATATCACCTCTATAGAAGGAGTGGTGCTCATGTCATAAACTAAATCTTGGTTTCCTGTAAGGAATCCGACGCCTGAGAAGTGTGGGTCCTTGATATTCTTGAATGTCCTGAATGTAATAAGCATTAACTCAAAAATTTTCATGCACATCTGGGCCATTACATCAGGGGTATTCTTTAATCGGATGCTCCAGTGCCGTATAGTGGAAATCATGTAATTGACGGTGGGAGGCCCTTGAGGGGGTGCTAGATAGACGTAGTTTAACCATTTGGCGCATCCCTTGATATTCTTGACTGCAATGGTAAACTCTGGCCATGTGCGTCTGCGGAGTACAGGAACATAACAAGGGTTATATTTAATAAAAAGAGGCATATTCGTCCAGGTGCGAACCATCTCCGGGTAGGTTTCGAGGAGTCGGATCCTCCAAGTGGGTTGATGAATGGATCCTTTTTTGGCGCTCTCTGGGATATCATCTGGCCCAAATTGTGTAGCAAACGTTGGAGGTTTGCCACATTTATGTTGGATTTCTGCATTGTAGTCCGCCAGGAGTATACAATATGGCACGTATTGATCATCATTGCTTCCGATCCATCTATGGTGGGACATGCTGCGGAAGTATTCTGATTTAATAATGGTGTCCTCTATCTTTGCCATAGATTGGATTTGAACTGCCACTCGATCTTCATGAGTTGATGCCGTTTTCTCTAGTGTTTGGAGCCACTCAGGTACTTCGATTTCTAACGTATCCATTCCTTCTGCGGTTTGCTCACCACCTGGCATTGGCATAGGAACGTAAGGTTCCTCATACGTCTCATCTACCTCGATGGGTACCAAATCCTCGGGTTCTGGTTCGACAACTGGAGAGAGTTGCCTTTCATGTGTGAGTAATCTTGCCTGTAATTCGGCCACCTGCTCTTTCAATGCCTTGACTTCCTCTGAAGTCATGGTCGTTTCTGTGACTTTGGGTGCTGTCTGTTGCTCTTGGAGTTGATTGCGCAGCGCATCACGTTCCCTTTCCAAGTCATCATGAGCTTCTAATAGATCTGCATAGCTGTCCAAGATGGTCTTCATTGTCTCTGAGGGCACAGCTTTAAACTGCTCTGGATCAATTTCGTGTGGAGAGCCTTCCATTGCTACTTCTAGATTTGCTTCATTTTGCTGCTGCAGCCTCTTGTTTTCTTCTAGGGCGGCCGCCATGTGTTTTCTGAGAAGTGCCAGGTTACGCCGGACTTTGAGATTATCGGCTTGGTATACCTCGAGCAATGCTTCTAGTTGTTTGACACCTGATTCTGTCGATGGTTGGGGTGCCGCCAATAATGTTTGGTGAGCCTGCTCAAGCGTCGTGTAGCGCTGATTCAGTTCTGCATTTTCTGTTTGTAGAATGTGAAACTGTCTTTGTAAGTTCTGATGGTGCGTTTCCAGTTGCTGATACCGGTTGTCCAGAGCTTTGTACTCATTCTGGAGCTGGTATACACATTGGTTTAATGCTAAAAATATGTTATTTACATTAAATAATGCTGGGAGGGGTGAAGATGCAGGGGGAATGGGGGCGGGAATGGGAGAGGTGAATGATGTGGATGTAAGTGGAGATGTGGGTGGAGGGGGTATGGGTGATGGAGGTGGCATGGGGGGAGGGAGCGGTGCTGTGGCTGGTGATGTTTCCATCGTGTCAACTGTTTGAGTGACGGTGTAGATGGGAATCGTGGGTGGAGTGGATGTGACATCGGTGAACAGGGTGGTGAAGGTGGGCATGGTGACTCCCCCGTATTGGATTCCCGGAGAGAGTGGGATGCCCATGACAATGGTAATGGTAGTGGATGTGGTGGTGCTAGTGTCCTGTGGTGGAGTGAATTGTGTAGTGTGAGGTGGGGATGGTGGTGACAACGGTGCTTCCTGATATTCTTCTGCTTGCGCTGCCTCGCCTGGTGCTGATGTATTGATGTGAATTTGCTTCCCGGACCTCCTGGGACGAACGGGAACCCTTTTTTCAAACCTGTGAATGTAGGCCATTGCCTCATGAATGGCCTCGTCCAGTCCTACGGCGTCGGCATGAAGGTTCATGGACTCAATGAACAACTCGTCCACACCTTCCTCAGCTAGCAAGTCGTTCATGAGTCTTTTGCCCTGTTCTAGAGACATCTGATGCTGTTCCTGAACCAGTCGCATGGTTCGATATAGTCTCTTGATTTGTGCCGAATATGCCGGGGCACTTGCTAACTCGGAGAGTTCGTCATATTCTTGATGTTGTTCTTCGTCGGCTTCTTCTTCGTCTCCTCCTGCCTCTTGTTCATCTACATCGACTTCTACAACTTGTGGTTGGGTGGGGGCCGATGTTGTTTGGGGTTGTGGTTCCTGAGCTCGTGCTGCTTCAGCTTCGAGGTTAGAGTCATAGATTAATCTGGCAATTTCTTCATCCGTGAGGTCCTCAAGAGTAAATCCCTGCGGAAATTCCAAATCGGATGGAATGGGTGGAAACACCAGATTAGGCCCTTCTGTGCTTGGTCTTGGTAGTCGGATTGTGAATGGCCTAACTCGTCGTGTCTGGGGAGGGGTGATTTCTGGTGTAGCGGTAGCTCCCCTTGGTTGGGCACAGGGTAGTTGGACTCCTCCCCTCATCTTCTTTGATGGGGGACCTGCTGCTGATAGTCTTCTCTGGAATTCTTGGACTCGGGACCATACGAGTGCCCGCTGAACAGGTACGTCATAAGCCAAGCATCTATAAATTATTCTGGTCAGAGCACAACACCCGTGGAGCACATTCTTCTGTTTCTTGTTCCACCTTTGATGCGCTAGGTGGATCTGATCTATGATCCAGTGTGGCACATTGATGGGCAGGCTTTCGGTTTCTGCTAGATATAAACTGAACCATATTTTTTTCGGGGGCATTGTGAATCGTTCTTGGGCGGGAAAAGCAAAATGTTGCATGATGGTTCGCAGGTGAAGCGCAATGGTAGGTGTCATTGCTACCATGTCCTTCAACTTATTAAGATCTTTGTGCTTCATTCGACCTGGAACCATGGTTTCCTTTTCTGTTGGGATGTGCATGCCATACATGCCCAATGCTTCTCTTACCAGATTGAGGGTCAACTTGAATCTTTTAAACTCATTACCCGGCAGCAGTGATGGCAGGACAAAGGTGCTGTCGCCTCCTTTGGCCCTGCTTGGCGTAATGGTACTGATCAGATATGAACATCGTAAAAAATCCGGCTTTGGTAAGTGAGTCCTGAAATAACTGTCCACACCCGCTTTGATCCAAACTGATCTCATAACTTCGGCGTTTTGATAGCTTTCAAACTCGCGTGTGAAAAAGTGGTATCGACCCCATTTGCCATTGAATTCCAATTCTGCTTCCCAGAAATAGGTTCCATCGCCCAGTGGTCCAGCAACATCACTGAACCAATGCGCATGCTTACCTACTTGAGAAGTGTGTCCTTGAGGAGGATCCTGGATGGGGAGCACATGCACTGCTTGAAGCTCTTGCGGTCTTGCGGTGAGACGTGGCTCAAGGAGAAGTGTTTCTATGTCCACAATCTGGGCACCAGATCCGGCTTGAGAACTGGTACCTGCTTCTGCCATGGCCCTGTTTGCTGGTTGGTTCTGTGAGAATATAGAACCAAGTGTTAACATCGTAATGGACAGAATAAATTTGTGTTGTCCCCGTTACAACATTAACATGAGGTGGATGGTGAGTTAGTGGTTAGTAAGTGCATGAAGACAGTGTGTGTAGTTAGTGCTTGTGTTGTCCTAGGAGACTACTGCAGTTAATAAGTGGGCATGAATTTACAATTTGGGGTCGGGGGGTTTATTACAGGCCCTAGGCTGCCAAATGCAGTGAATGGGCTTTGTTTTCGGTTTCGGAGAGTCTCTAGAGAGCTTCCTCGGTGTCGTGGTTTGAAAACGAGGCCTTTTTGGGATCCATTTACAATTGATCACATGCACGCTCTTGGGTCTTGGTGTGTTCTTGAGCGTTGAGAACGAGTGAATACTGGCAGTATGCGTAGCTGCGTTATGCCGTTTAGGTTGTGGTCTCAGCGTAGCTACTTGTGCCATCAAGCAAGCCTTAGGCACCCAAATTTGTCTTGATTGTGGGCTAGCCTTCATCAACTTCTTGGGCACCCAAATATATTTCACATTAGCAGAAGAACTTCCGAAAGACTTCTTATTAGCGTCGTGTTGTTGGTTACTAATAAGAGGCTTTGCCCGTGTAGTTGACGGTGGTGCACCCGGTTGTTCGCCTTTCCGCACCCACACTTTTTTCACTTGCTGGGACATTTTGCTGCGTAGGTACTTGGGATCCCCGACATAGGTAGTACTCTGCTTCTTCGGCCTGTGATCCACCTGGGGTTGTTGCCTTCTTCTGGCCTTTGGAAAAGAAGGGAGTTCCTTTGCATCCTGGACTCCTTTTTTGCGAATATCCTTCCTCTGCAACACAGTTTTGGACAAGAACAGCATGGTCATCTTCATGTGTACCCCTGGAAGGACCAGGATTCTGTGCCTTTCCTAGTTCCTTGAGTGCTCCATTGTCTAATTCTACTGTAACTCGACTATGATTGATCCAAACCTGGAGAAGTCCACTTCTTAGGTTTAAATTGACTGCTTGGTCATAAATCCAATCTTGACCCAAGACAAGAGGTTCAGTGAGATCCTCATCCTGACACACTAGTACTTTAACTGTCATTGCTTCATCATGAATGTAGAGGGAAAGTTCCACCTCGCCCATACAAGGGGTTTCCACGCCTCCCAATCCTATAAGATATGCCTCCACAGGATTGACAGTTAACTGTAACTCTTGACAGTAAGACATTCTAACAGCACTAGTGGCTGCACCTGAGTCAATCAAGGCTCTTACGGTACTTGTACTCTTTCCTTGTCCTATGTCTATGGTTATGAAAGGACGTCTATCAATTATTCTATTCGAGCTTGTTCCTGCAACTTCACACATGGCTATGGGAAATCCTTGGTCTGCATAGTCATTCGCTCCAGGCTGATCTCTACCTTGCCTTCGTAATTTCATCCTTCTGATGCGTTCTAAAGCCTCTGCTTGAGCTTCTTCTCTAATTCTCTTTTCTTCCTCTTTGCGTTTCTTCGCAGTGTTGAGTCGGCTAAGCATTTCCTCCGTGAGGGGTTCCTGATACAACTTGACTCTGCAACCGCTAATATAATTTGGGAGAACATCACCCTCTAATGTGGCCAATTGTACCGCTCCGCTTGTGGAGATCCTATTGATGATCATAGGTCCGTAGCCTCTCTTTTCTAGCTTCCTCGCGTGTTGTTTGAGTGTATAGACTAGGACTAGATCTCCTGCTTTCAAGCCTTTATCCTTCACGTGGGCATCGAAATATGCCTTCTGTCTCTTCTTGGCGGCATATATTCCTGCAGCGGCTCTTAGTCTTGTTTCCCCTAATCGTTCAAGGTCAAAGATCCTAGAAGAGAGTTCATGACCTGTCCATTCATACTCTTGTGCTACTCTCAATGTAGGAATCAGGAAGTCCAAGGGTAGCACGGCGTTTTGGCAGAATACCATCTGAAAGGGGGTGGCTTGGAGTACCGTTTTGTAGGCAACTCGGTATGCCCAAACAGCATGGTGCAGCTGTTTGTCCCAATCAGAGTGTTTTGTGTTCACCAATTTTGTCAGTACATTGCATAAAATCTTATTATTGCTCTCAGCTTGTCCATTAGCTTGAGGATGATAGGGGGCAGACTTCTTGTGTATTACCAAGAATTCTTGGAGTAGATTTTCAATCACTTCGTTCAAGAAATGAGTGCCTCTATCACTTACAAGCTCTATAGGTAGCCCATATCTCGTGAATACATTCTCAAACAAGAATTTGGCAGTTGTCTGAGCATCGTTCTTTGTTGTAGCCTTTACCTCTACCCACTTGGTGAGATAGTATGTTGCCACAATGATGTATTCCGCATGAGAACCTTTGGCTGGGGGATTAATAGGACCTACGAAGTCTATTCCCCACTTAGAGAATGCACGTCCACCCATCATAGGTTTCAGTGGCATCTCATCTTTGCGTATGGGATACTGAGTCCTCTGACAGACATCACACCGTTTCACATAGGTATGTGCATCCATGTGAAGGGTAGGCCACCAGAAGCCCGCAAATAGTATTGCCTTGATTACCCGATCTGGTCCAAAGTGTCCTCCTGCTACACCTTTGGAATGGTGTTGCTCTAACGCACCTACATGTGCTAATTGCAACCATTTAGCGTACTCATCCTCTTCTACGCAACACGCCAAGATCCCTTGATCTGTGTGCTTGTACATGCTTCCTGCCATGATGTGGTACTTTTGGGCTTTTACAACCTCTCTATTCCGTGTGTTTACCACTGGATGGTTAGGCCCGTAGGTCAATACTGGTACTATTGGCTTGGCCCACTGCGGCACCACTTCCAAATTAAACAAGTAAGCATCAGGAAGGTCATCTGACACTCCTTGTGGGGCTTCTCCCGATGTGAGCCTAGAGAGATGATCGGCTCTCAAATGAGTCCTACCTTTCCTTACCACAACCTCAAAATCGTATTCCATTAGCAAGAGAAACCATCTCACTAATCTTCCTGTATTGGATGGCTTGTTTACAAGATATAACAATGCCTGATGATCAGTAAAAAATTTAAACTTATTTGCAAGCAAATAGTGTCTAAATTTCTTAACTGCATATACCATGCCTAATCCTTCACGCTCTGTAGTGGTGTAATTCCGTTCAGCCGCATTCAATTGTCTACTGGCATAGGCAATTGGAAGATCCATATTACCTTCACCAGTAGGTTGTGCAAGCACACATCCAATAGCATAATTGGATGCATCCACATGAACATGGAATGGTTTATTCCAATCTGGTGTGGTCAAGATTGGTGCTGAACATAATCTTCGTTTAAGCTCTTGGAAGGAATTCTCACATTCATCCGTCCACTCAAAGTTTGTCAGCAGTCCGTACATGGGCTTTGCAATGACCGCATACATGTGGATGAAACGTCGGTAATACCCACAATGCCCCATGAAAGCTTGTACTTCCTTGACATTCTTTGGCCTAGGTAGCTCTGCTATGGCCCTCACTTTTTCTTCGTCGGTAGATATGCCATTTTTTGACACTATATGTCCTAGAATCTTGCCTTGCCTGACCATAAAAACGCACTTCTCTGGGTTCAGGCAGACTTGATATTCTCTACATTTGTCAAAGATTTGTCTGAGTTCAGGGATATGGGTTTGTCTAACATTGGAATGAGCACAAAGATCATCAACATAGACTTCTAAACTCTTCCTCAAAAACTCCTTAAACACATGGCACATCAGCCTCTGGAAGGTGGCTGGTGCATTGGTAAGCCCAAATGGCATTACTCTAAAAGCAAAAATGCCCCATTCTGTGGCAAAGGCTGTCTTGTGCTGATCCTCTGGAGCTATGGCTACTTGATTGTAGCCAGAAAATCCATCAAGGAAGCTGTACACTTCCTTGCCTGCCACTCTTTCTAAGAGATGTTCTGTGATGGGAAGCGGATAGTTATCTCGAATCGTGGCGGCATTAACCTTTTTCAAGTTAATGCACACACGCAGCTTGCCATTCTTCTTGGGCACCACTACGATGGGGGACACCCATTCAGTGTGCTCAATTTCGTAGATAAATCTAGCTTCAACCAGTCTATCTATCTCTTCCTTGATCTTAGCAGCATAATTATCGTTATATGTATAAGGCTTTTGCTTAGAGGGTTTAGCATCTGAGGTCATGGGGATGGTGTGTGAGCATATGTCCGGGTCAACACCTTTCAAATCCTTGTAACTCCAAGCGAATACATCTCTGTATTCTCTTAGCAAGGCAATCAATTCGTGCTCTTCTTCTTCTGTCAGGTCATGGCCTATATACGTGCATCTCTCCTCTCCTTCTTCTATAGCCACTACTATTTTCTTGGTGGTTTCTTTGTTATCATAGGCCTCTCCTGATTGTGCCTCTCGTTTAGGCATTCTTATCATGACTCTCCTGTCATCTATCTCGTACTTCTTAAAATTTTCTGGGACCTCAAACAAAGATTCTTCCTCCTCTGGTAAGACTTCTTTCTTTCTTCGTTTCTTTCCTTCTTCCTTCGAGGTCATATGTGTTGCTAATCTTACATCATTTGTAACCTCTCCATGCTTCTGAGGTTGAAATTCTACTTCATGGAAGTATTCTTCATCTGATGCAAATGGAGGGTCCATAATGATTGACTCTAGATCGGAGTCACTTGCATCCTCAAATGCATCAGGGCTAGGTTCGCATTCTTCTAAAACTGCCTCTCCCATGATTGGCTCTATGGAGAAGACTGAAATATCATAGCCATCCTCATCACAGTGAGGTGTCCATTGTTCTTCATTGATGGCTACGTCCATTGTTGCTAAAATTTCTGCCCAGCCATGGGGTTCAAATTCCTCGTCTGGAAAAACTACAGGTGCATAGGCTGGGTCTTGAATGGGTCTATGGGTTTCGTTTGCACCTATTTCTCTGGCCTTTTCTCTCTTCTCTTCTTCTACTGCTACCTTGCACATCCATAAGTGAGTATCTTCATGCATCCATGAGGATCCAGACCCTATGGAATGCACCGATTCTGTATCATCTTTGGCTCTATGGATGGGATTCCATTGGATAGGAGGGACATCTCTATGAGAATAATCCTTGAGATTGACTTTGGTTGTAACACCTAAGTGCTGCAGGTACAAAGAATTGGTCCCCCAATCCTGTACCACTTGCAACTGTCGCATGAATGGTCTTCCCAAAATCATCTCATAGGCATGATTTTTGCTGAAGTCACATATGGCAAAGGTATGTTCAAACTCGACACCACAAGTGGTGAGAGTTATTCCTTCTAGCAATCCTAGGGGTCTCTCTATGTGACCATCTGCCATTTGCAATTTCATTCTCGTTGGCCTGAGTGCTGGCTTGCCCCAACGCTTCCATAAGGAGGTAGTGGCAATTGCAACTCCTGCACCTGAGTCCAAAATTGCCTTTGTGGTGTAGTCCTGGTAGGTAATGGGAAGATAGGTGTTCCCTTCTTCACCTTCGCACATATCTCCTATCTTATCCAAGGGAATTTCTGGCACTGTCCTATGGGATCCTACCCGGGAATGAGGTTTTGCAACTTCAGTTACTCGACTGGCTGCATATTTCCCCGCGTTTGGTCTATCCTCAGGCAGTTCTTTCAAAGTGAGATTGCGCTGCACCTTGGTGTTCGTTACTACCTCCGTGTTCCTTGGTATGACTGAGTCGTCGTTCCTTACCATGACTGTGGGTGCTCTCATACACGTGGATTTTGCTTCCCATGGGCCTGTGAAGTGGGGTAACTCTTGTATGGAATTAGATTCAAAGTCCAATCTCTCGTGAGATTGAGTACTCTCATGTTCCCCGTAGATGGATGGGATGTCTTGTGGGAATTGGTCGTGTGCATCGTCCACAAGTTCAAAAGGAGGGGCGACCTCGCTTTCGTTTTCCCATTTGTCTTCTTGAATCTCCCGTAGGAAGTCTGGTGCAAACCGATTCATAGAAGAAGAAGTGTCCGGCTCCGTAGAATTGGGCACATAAGCAACCTGGGAAGGAGGGCTTATTCTTCCGTTGGCTCTCTCCTTGCTCTCATAAATGGCTGGAGCACAAGCTTCTTGGGGAGGATTGCTTATTCTATTACTCTTCCGAGCAGGCTCATACACTCTCTGGGAAGGAATGTGGGTTACCTGTGGAGGTACGTAAGCTTTCGAGGGAGGCTCCTGTGACTTTTGGGGGGGGAGATAAGCTTCTTGAGGAGGCTTGCTTATCTGTTCTCTCGCCCTTTCCTTTCTTTGAGGGACAGGTTCCTTTTCTGATTGTGCAATTAGCCTTTCTATTCTTTCTAAGGAGGGGAAGTTGTCTGGTTTAGTGGAATTGGCTGCATAAACTTCCGATGGGGAATGGCTCAGGTTTTTGCTTGCTTTTCCTTTCTCCTGATTTTTTTCTTCCTTGTCAGATCTTGCAATTATCCTCTCTAACTTTTCTAGGAATCCATCCAAGTGTAATTGCGTCTTGGCTGAGCCCGAGTAATTGAAAAGGCGACTGGCTTCAAACATAGTCTGAGCCAATGCGACCATTTTCGCGCACAGTTTGGTTCTTTCTATCTCTAGGTCAGCTCTAGGATAGCACTTGTCATGATCCGTGACGTTTGGCCCTTCTTGGATTCTGGCCTGATATGCTTTAAGCATCATGTTTAGGTCTTCAGGAGTGGGATCTGCTAGGACTGATCCTACTCTAGGGGGTGGTGGGATTTGATGAGGCGGTGGGGAAGGTGGTGAGTCGGATGGAGATGGGAGTGGTGGAGGCGGGGTGATGTGAGAGGGAGTTTGAGCTGTGAGTTCAGTTATCCTCGCTTTGGTTTCTCTTATGCTTTCCTCAAGCTCACTCATATTTTTGGCCCATTGTCGTTTCATTCTTTCTCGACTATCTTTCCATGCTCTAGTCCTTTTCTTTGTTATGCTCTCGGTTTCACTAGCCTCTGAGTTCTTACCCTGGTTTGTCTCTTGGTTTTGCTGCAAAGCCTGAGCTCTAGTGACTACCTGCACTGGTGCAGTGGAAGTGACGCTTCCTGATGAATCTACAACTAAACCAATCACATTGATCGGAGTGATTTTTGGCATATTATTGGGGTTCTTTGGGCAATCTCGTAAAAGATGCTCTTTTCCACAATCTTGGCAAAAACCTTGGATAGTCACTGACTGGGGTTGTGTAGGTGGGGGCAAGGGACAATCACGAACGATATGATCTCCTTGGCATCTGTAGCACGGTCCTCTTGGGAATGGAGGTCTTACTTGCCTAGGTTGAGGCCTGGGGTTGGGGTTTGCATACATGACGTTCGTGTAATCTGACTCCCAACTAGGTTCACTTGGTTCTTCACTATAGTAAGACTCATCATGTTCTGGAGACTGCATGTAGTAAGCCTGGGGACTATCGACATGTGTAGAATCAAAGCTATGGTCACTTGGGTCACTTTCTGAGATCAATGGGGTTACTGGTACTATGGCCCTATTCAGGTTTTCTTCTGCAACAGCATACTTTACTGGAATCACGTTAGCGGGGTTTGGGGGCTGTTGAGCTAGTACCGGTTGGGGTCTCTGTTGGGCCTGATATGGTTGCTGATAGGTTTGTTGGGGTCTAGCATATTGTGGTGGTGGAGGATACTGGTTCTGGTATCTGCCTTGTTGGTAGGGTTGAGGGTAGGGTTGCCTAACTGCCTGCTTGTTGTATGGGCAATCTTGCGCAGTGTGGTTTGTGTACTTCCGTTCTATGGTGCAGTACTGGCTACTAGGGTTAACTTGGGGTTGGGCCATAATGGGACACACATTTGCCATGTGGTCGCCACCGCAAGTATAGCATCTTTTCACAGTGGCAAACCTTGGGATTTGTTTGCTAGTTACACCTAATTTCTGAGCTACTTTTTCCGCGAGTTCCTCAATTGATGTAGATTGCGTGGAAGAGTGGCTAGATGCACTATCTGAATCTTTGTAGATTTTGGAAAGCTCTAGCTCTTCCCCTAGGTTATCTTCAATGTCAATGCACATGCGTACACATTCTTCTATAGTCCTAGGGTCCTTCAGATACACATAGGATCTCAATTTTGTACTCAGCAATCCGTCAAGGAATAAGGCTACTTGTTTAGCAGGTGTGGGTAGCTCCGAAATAGGACATCTTTCAAGGTATTGCCTAAATCTTCTTCCTGCAAGTCTCACAGTCTCTTGAGGGGTTTGCTTGAAGCTGTGAATCAATGAGGAGGTATTGTGTCTTATGCCGCTCTTAGAGAACTCTACAATGAATGCCTCTAGGAGTTGGTCTATGCTCCTGAACTGACGCTCATCTAATGGCTGAAACCATGTGAGTGCTGTGTTCCTAAGGGTTAGACCGAAGGCATTGTACTGCGTGAACAGATCTTCCACTTGTTCAGCTCTCAAGACTTGCTTGAACTCCGCCACATGATCATAGGGATCTCCTGTGCCGTCAAAGTAATTCTTCATGGACTTAACTAGCTGGGTGGGTCTCAAAGTTCTTGTGTGCTCTCTAGGTCTCGGCAGAGGGAATCCATCTACATTTCTTTGGTTCCTGTGGGCTCTATGCATCTCAGGTTCTACCCTATTCGTCTCTGTTCTCGTTCTTTCTCTGCCCACTGGGTTGGCAAAACTTACTTTCGGTCTATCTCTACTTCTGTCTCTTTGCGTACCATGAGCTTGGGAAGTTCCAGCCCCAGGGTGACCATAGGATACATTTGATCTTGGTTGGGGGAAAATAAATTCACCCTTCCAAGTGTAGGCATGCCTATCATTTTCTGTCACCACAAAGATCCGTTCTGAAGCATGATCTAAGTAGGTCACTCTGCCTGGGCTATCCGGATCCTTAAACTCATAGATCATGATATTTCCTATGTCTGTTGGCTGATTAGACTTATACCTCCAAAAGGCTTCATCAGTTTCTCGATTGAGGAGCAACTCTATGCTCTTGTTGTCTTGGGGGACCCATTCAGGCGTGATAATCCTAGTGAGAACTGATTTACCTCGAGGGGTTCTAGGTTCCGCACCCATGTTCCCTTGCTCCAGGTCACCTAAGTCCGCTTCTGAGATTACATTCCCAAAGTCATCGGTCCTATCAGGGTGACTAGTGACTACATATATAGTTCCTTCTTTGTCCAGGTATGCACCATTTTCAAACTTGACAGCTGGGTGCTCTAGTCCAATGGATTGATCAGGATTTTTAATCTGGACCACAGATCTTCCAAGGCCGTCCTCATAGATGCTAGCACCTAGTCGGTTGGTCCTAAGATATTCCAGCTGTGTTTTGTAGGGGCCTTCTACCCTGTACAAATAAGGCACTCCTGAACTTCCCGTGGGTCTGTCCATGCCTTGAGACATTTCTGACTCACTGGTCTCAGAGCTAGGGTAGTATGAGTGGTGGCTCAACTGCTGGGCCCAAGACCTTGCAGTGTGATTGACACTAGCCTCTGAAGACCTAAGGCTTTGTCTCTCTCTTGCTAGGTGTCGTCCTGATCTAAGGTTCATATGCCTAACTGATTAGCCCAATTTTTTTCCAGAGTACAACCTCGTTGCCGATCAATTGGTACCAGTCACTTGATTCTTTTTAGTTAATTATTGTGTTTATGGTCTTGTCTGATATCACGTCGTCAGGAACACTTGAATGTTCTTCGTACTTTAGGTTGATCGTTCCACGTTAGATTCTTTTCCTTTAGGTTATCGACAGTACAGAGAGTATGTTTTTAACTTGAACTTGAGTTTTTTTGGTAGTCTTCAGCTTGATAACTGCCTATCGTCAACCTGACTTACTCCTACCTCTACTCGTTCTTAGCTTGAGCTAGGAAATGACAGAGGGAGTTGAGAATATTCCAACCTTACTGGTTGATCCCTTGCTTTATGGTGCTCAAGAACCCGGTTCTCAAGCTTGCAAAGAAACCTTGCTTTGTACACTCTCTGTTGCTCTCAATGGACCTATAAAAGTCCCACGGTTAGCTCAATGCTTAGATTCAAAGGACACAACCAACCACTTTCATTCATGTAACATAAACACATATTTGCATTGTGACTTTTAGGAAAATAATTCTAAAGACCCCTGACTTTGAGCCCCCTGGGTATGGTCAACTTCAAAATACCCTCTCTGGAAATCAACGCATTATCTTTATAAAAAACAGTTGAGGGCGTGTAGTATATGCCACGAGCTTTCCAACAAGCCCAAGAGCTCAAAAATTGGATTTCATATGAAAAAGTTATGACTGTTCAGGGTTTAGGGGGTTAAATCAGGATTCAAAACGAGCTAACAGTCAAACAGGATTACTCGAGTAACTTGTGGCACGGCCTCGCGATGCAATACCACACCCTAATGTTTGTCCCACACTTAATCACAATTTAGACCAATAATTTTGCCTTAGAAATTTGACCTAATTTGCCCTTCTAACGCGTTCGCAAAGTCTGTCGGTCGCGATTGATAGGTCAGTCGCGATCGACGTGTCGATCGCGATTGACGGGTCCGTCGTGGCTGTCAGTCGCGATTGACTGGTCAGTCGCGATTGACACGTGGCCGAAAAGTCAATCAATCGTGGTCAAAGCGTCGTTGACTCTGTCGATCGCGATTGATGCGTCGATCGCGATTGACAGGTCGGTCGCGAGGGTCTGTCGATCGTGGTCAAACAGTCGTTGACTATGTCGATCGCGATTGACAGAGCCGTCGTGGGCTGTCGATCGCGGTCAAACAGTCGTTGACTGTGTCCGTCGCGATTGATGAGTCGATCGCGATTGATGACTCGATCGCGATTGACACGTGTCACGCGTATGGTCAGTCGGTCGTGGTCAATCGGTCGTTGACTCTGTCGGTCGCGATTGACAGAGCCGTCGTGGGCTGTCGGTCGCGATTGACGTGTCGATCGCGATTGACAGGTCTGTCCGTCGTGGTTTGTCGATCGCGATTGACAGAGCGATCGCGATTGACAGAAATCTGTGGAATTTCAAAAAACTAAACACATTTTTGGGAAGCTCTAGGCCTGTAGGTCATGGATATGCACTTTGTTTAGTAATTAGAGCAAGTTTTCAGTCGGTCGCGATTGACAGAGTTCGGCGACACACAGACAGTTACTCAGATTTCCGTACCTGCGCAGGGTGCTGGGGATGATGATGCGGCCTGTACCTGTAGAATGCTCACAAAACATGCAAAAAATAGCACATGCAAATTCGCTCTCTCGCTCTCTCTCACAAGTGAAATGAGGGAAATGAGGTGGAGATGGGGATATGGTCAAAAAATTGAAATTTTCGCGATGATGGAGATGGACGTGGGAGATGGTGATGATGATGATGGTGATGAATATGATGAAGAAAGTAAAAGAAAATCGATGAGAGTGAAGAAAATACCTACAACTCCAACGCGTCAACTCTACGTCTTACCATCACACGCTCGTCCTCAAAGCTCGATCCCCGGCAACGGCGCCAAAATTTGGTGTAGCTCAATGATGAGTAGCACCTCCTTTAATGTCAATCCGGGAAGACGTGAGGATGGTATGAAGACCTCGAGCAAGTGGCGGCACAAGTGCGTGAGGGAGAAGCACACTAGCATGCACACACACACACACACGCGCACACACGGCAAGACAAAGAGCGAGAATCAATGGAGCTTTTAGATTACTTTCAAAATGCTCTTACAAGTTCGTTTCAATTACAATCTAACCTCAAAAATGAGCTCTCTAGCTCTTTTTATAGTTTTTGACTAGCTTTTGGCCCTGTCCAGACCTAGTGTCCGGCCTAGTTAAAAATTAGGTTCCAGGGCTTATTTGGGGGCTCAAACGAGATCTAAAAATTACGAAAATTGGTACGCAACTACTTCTAAGGCTCCTCAAGCTCAAGGACTCATTGGCTTGCACAAAATGGAGCTACAAAAATGTGAAATGAGATTTACACTGATTGTTAGTGATAAAAATCACTGTTGTTGTAGGAATTTCTTCTAGTGATCTGCCATACATATCTTCGAGCTTCCTACTTGCTCTTCCTCCCTGCATGTCCATCTCTTTGATTTGCATTAATGTCTTGAAAAAATATTGGCCTACTTGCCAGATCTTCTTTGACTGCCCTGTTTGCTTGTGCTGTCCCTTCGCTCTGACTCCCTTCTTTGACTTTCACGTCTTGTAAGTCCTGGTGTACCAAGGCTACTGCCAACAATATATATATATATATATACACACACACACACACATACATACATACACACACACATACACACACATACATACATACATACATACATACATACACACACACATACATACATACACACATACATACATACATACATACATACATATATACATGCATGCACATACATGCATACATAGATACATATAGACAAACACATAAATACATACATACATACATACATACATACACTACAAGGAATAGGGGTGCATTGCAACAGTTAATGCGGCACAATTTCATCGCTATAAAATTGCAAGAAGCATGGCAAGAAGCGTTGAACATGGACCGTCAGTTAAACGATGAGCAAAATGACATTTTTATGGACGTGTGGTGCAACGAGATGTGTGACGCTCACATTGAGCATTGCCAAAGGAGCGATTTAAAAAAGGGCCACATAAGCGATGCTAATTTGCATCACATAATATGATCAATACAACATTTTTATGGATGTGTGGCACGATGGGATGTGTGGTGCTCACATTGAGCGTTGCTAAAGCGTCAATTTAAAAAAGGGTCACATAAGCGATGCTAATTTGCATCGCATAAGCGATCATGATTAACATCACTTATGCGATGCCAATTCTAGTGGCTTTTATGACACTTTACCATCTCTTACACGATGACTTGATGAAAAAAAATAAAACGTTGGAGGCTCTTCGATCGACATCTTCACGCATATGATCGAAGAGCTCTCCAACATTCGCAATTGCGCTGCACTTACGAGTTGAAACATTCGCTTGCAGAATTGTTGTTTTGTCTAATCTCTATCTTTTTGTCTCTCTCTATCTCTGTTTCTCTCTTTCTAACTCTTTCTCTCTTTGAATTATCTCTCTCTCTCTCTCTCTCTCTCTCTCTCTCTCTCTCTCTCTCTCTCTCTTTGTTGCAGTTTATTCAAGAAGCTAACTAAGCAAAAAATATGGCTAACTATTCCATTCTTTGTATATCATTTGAATTGTGTTATTTTCATTAGTTAGCATACTCACACTTATTGATATGCACATATACACTTATAGATGATGAAGATGCATGTTCACACATATACACATATACACATGCACATACACACATGCATGTGCACATACACTTACACATACACTTACACATACACGCACATACACATGCATATGCACAAACATTTCTACAACCACATAAAAAGACTTGCATGCATGCATTATTGCATATATACATACACATACACACATTAACATATACTTAAATACATGTATATGCACATCCACATGCATGCACATGGATGCAAATGGAAATGCATCCACACACACATGCATGTTTCATACATATACACATGCATATACATACACTTGTATATGTTTATACACATACACATACATATGCACATATGTATATATACACACACATACACATACATACACATATATATGCACATACGTACACACACACATACACACACACATGCACATACATACATATACACATATACATGCACATACACATATACACATACACTTACACATATACATGCACATACATATACACACACATACACATGCACATGCACACACACATATACACTTACACATGCACATGCACATACATACATATACACTCACATACGCATGCACATGCACATACACATACATACACATATACACTTACACATGCACATGCACATACATGCATATAAACATATACATATGTACATACATTCATATACACACACATATACATGCACATACGTACACACACATATTACACATATATACATGCACATACATACATACATATACACACATACACATGCACATGCACATACACATACATACGCATATACACTTACATATGCACATGCAGATACATGCATATACACATACTTACACATATAGATATATACCTACATGTGCATATATACATTTTATATACAAACAAGCACACATAAATATGAATGAATTATGTAATTAAAGTAATAAAACACATGCTTAATATAAAAAATAATAACAATCAATAGAACAAAACTTTTCATTACTTAATACCATACACACAATTCAAAACATAATTGAAATGAAGAATATATAGATAATATATATATATATATATATATATATATATATATATATATATATATATATATATATATCAATGTGAATACATATCCAATGTCATAATCAAGAATCATAATCATCATTATCATCATCATCATGATCATCCTCATCCTCATCATCATGATCATCCACATGATCTGATGTATCTGTGTGAGCACCCTGTGACGATCGAGATTATCCCTCTTGTGTCTGTCCCTCCACCTCATCCATATCTGCCTCTCCATAATACTCTTGTATTACATATAACAAACATAAATAAGTAAAACAATTAAAACATCCATAAAAATAAAATAATTATATAAAATTTAATAATACTCACAAATGCATCCAGATGATCTCGCATATACTCGCTCAAACGCCGATATCCAAAATGTGTAGCATACTCGATCTCATGTTTTGTAGGATATTGGCCATAATCCTTTTGCTACATTGAAGCAAATAAAAAAGATTAGTTTCTTGCATTTTAACTAAAATAAAAAAATTACTCACAATAACACATATACAATCATGGTGGCCCGTTTGGGCTAGGTGCGATGTGTGGCACAAATCAACTCTCTTCTTTGCAGCAGCTTGTTTATTTAAAGAAAAAAGAAATACATAAATTAAATGTAAAAAATTAATAAAATATATGAGAATTATAAATATAAACTATTAATTTGTATACCTTCTATTGAGGAAATGACTCCTGAAGATGTAGCTGTCTACGAAAAAACTGCCACATCTCAGGTGGTATGTTAGGTCGCCTCTTATTTTTTCCACCATACAATATCTCCAGTTAATTTAATCTCAAACAACAAAAAAGAATCAAAATACATACACATATATACACACACATACACATACACATACCCACATACACATATACATGCAAACATATACACATACATATATGCATACATATGCACATATACATACATATAATATAAACGCACATATACATATCCACATATATACATACATACATACACATGCATGCATATACACTCATTCATAAAAAATACATGCATTTATCCCACAATAATGTGTATTTGTATATATGTGAATATGTGTGTATGTGTAAATATAAATATGTGAATGTTTATGTATGTAAATAATTAGATTATTAATATCAAATACCATTATTTGTAGATTCCGATCAATCAGATGGAACTCCACCACCGTCTCCCAATCGTGCAATGACTATATACTATAAGTATATCAAACTTTTAATTTTAAATATATTTGATAGATACATAACTGATATATATATTTTTCTTGTTATAATCAGATTCTGATCAATCAGGTGGCACTCCACCACCTCCTACCCATGCAATGAATTCACATGTGTCCTCCGATAGGAATTATGAGGAATTTTACTATCAAGAGCATATTATATGTTGATGTAACTCTTGCTATGGCACGTATCGAAGACCACGATTAGAATGTATTGAACATGAGGCAAAGTATGGTAGTTTTGAGTGTGCACCACCACTTGTTCAATGTGATAATGCTTGGGTATGTATTTTTTATATAAATTAATATCATTATTTTATTTAAAAACCATATACAAAATCAAATTACTGTTGATATACATGAATACTTGCTCAATGATGATGATGATAACAATTCTCATAATGTTAATATACCTTGTACACTTCAAACAGCTCACTCATCCCCTTCACCATCATACGTTATCTTGCCTCGTAATCAACACAAGCTTATCACCCACCAATGCCCTATTCGTTCCCATTCTCATCTTGTTTTACATCAAAACCACCTACAACTTCTCTCCCACCCATCCTCCAGCCTTTGGTTTCACTCTTTCCCTCTACTCTCCAATTTCAAACATGACTTCCTTCTGAGTGGGACAACTCTTCCCAACACATGCAATTATCAACAACATCAAAACTTTTCAAAGATGTTATACTCACTGCACCTACAATCCCTATTTTTAAGCTAGACACTTCATGCACTTCCATGTTCAATCCCATGGACATATCACCATCCACTGCACCCCCCTTACCCCCACGATTTCATTCTCGCCTAGAATTTCAAAATTAGAAGCCAAAAACACTCTTCTATAAGACCAATACACCACACTACAAGATTTGAATAACCAAATCAAGGAAAAGGTCCAAAACATTGATCAAGAAACAATTCAGATAATTGAGGGCCATCTCCATATACAAATGGAATGCAACACAAAACTTCAATGCAAAATGGCACTCCTGAGAAGACACTTGGTCACGACACATGTAGTGAACAAGAGGTTGCAGCAACAAAATCATGATAACTTGGTAGTCGCAATCGAGAACACCCCTAGCAGACCAATTAGCCCATTAAAGTTTCAAGCTGTGCTACCAAAAAGTATTTGCACAATATTGTAAAAATATGCTAATCTCTTGGAAGCACATGAAAAATTGTCAAAAGAGGTAGCTCAATTACGAGAACAACCAGTAGTACCCCACACCATAGTTCCTGTATCAACTCCAATTATGGAATAACCCAATGAGCTTGTCGAGTTAGAAAAGCAGGTCCAAGAGTTACAAGCTAGATTACTCCAATATGAGCAGCCACCTCACCCCCAAAACTGCCATCACTAGAAGAGATAGTGGAAATCCTAATGGAAGATACCTTCGAAGAACCATATGAACTAGAATCGGTACTCCATGGCCTTTTCACTAAAGATGGACAAGAAACCTATGAGGCACCATGACACAATGGTTGAAATAGGTCAAAGAGATTGTTCATACACATGATGACAAAGTAACAATCCAAATTCAAGCAATGGCCAATATAGAAGGCATAGTGTTGCATTTTGCATATTTCCAGAACCTATCTCATAGACACCTCATAACCACTTTGAAACTATAATAGAAGCCATATTTTGTGTTGTTAATAGATTACAATGCCAAGGCCAAGCATATTATTGGTAAGGGGCCAACCTTTGCGACTCAATTTCAACTTGGAGATGTCCTAGATGAGCACCAAGAGGTACAAAATTTCAACCTAGTTGGAATCAATATCTATTAGAAACATATCCAGAGATGATGCACACATGGTTCAATGCTCCAAATCACATTATATACAACTCATGCTATGGCCTGGTACCAAGATAATGATCATGGGCAGCCTTTGCCATCAAGGTCAGAAACAACACAAAATGTGTCAACTCGTTGAATTACCCCTACTTTGCTCCACCACAAGAGCCATCCACCATGGCAAATATGATCTCCACTATCCGCCACTAGCCAGTGTGCCTCAAGAACATGCCCAATGTAGTGGCACAAATGATGATAAAGATCTTTGAGCTTATGATGGTTGTGTTCAAGACCTTTCAAAAGGTGAATGCCCCATATATCTTAGCACCTAGCTTCAACAAAGGCAACTATGATCTTGTATATGATATGAGCACCATGCTGCCATTGAAAATAGTTTATGCATGGCAAGCATGATTTAAGTACCTACCCGCCTCCTATAAACAAACTTTTGAGGATATGTTCTTAACAAGATTTTGGGGATACCACTCGGAAGTATTCATTTATAGGCCTACCCATCTATTGCAACTTTTTACTGTGGAACAAGCTATCCATTCAGAGCTATATAGGATCCCATGTCCAAAAGTACCAGATCCATGTGGACTATGATTAAAAGAACACAATCTCACACAACATGTTCTTCAATACTACATAGAACATCCTTTCCAACAAGGGTCTATCAGGGACAACAGACGCAAGAGGGGGGAGTGTTAGCAGTCATCAAGGACTCAGTCAACTAGGAAGCTTGCAACAAGGGAGTCAAAGAAAAAAGAGTTAGAGAGAAGACTAGGGTAGATTGAGCATGCAAGGTATTCAATGTAGACCTAGCAATCAATAGGCCTAGCTCTAATTTTCTTCAAAACAATCCTTTAATCAACAATGATTTTTATCACTACCCCTCATTGTAAATATTCATTTTGGGTAGTCTTAACTCCATTTTATTCAAGCTCAAGCTTGTGGAGTATCAAGAGAACCTATGTATCAATTTTCATCATTTTTAGAGCCCATTCAAGCCTCCAAATTAGCCTAGGAACCTAATTTTTAACTAGACCGAACATTAGGTTTGAACTAGTCCAAAGCTAGTCAAAAAACTATGAAAGGAGTTAGAGAACTCATTTTGGGAGGTCGTTGGCATTTTCATGAGAGACTTTACTAAGAGCTTTTAATCAAAGGATTCCATTGATCTACTCTTTGTCTTGCCTTACGTGTATGTGTGTGCATCATAGTGTGCTTCTCACTCATGCACTTGTGTACTCCACTTGCTCATGGTCATCATACCATCCTCATGTCTCCATTGATTGATATTTATGAGGTACATCTCCTCACATTGGTATTGCCATTGTGCTAGAGTGACACATGCCAAACAAGTCAGTGTTCCTTGCCATCACACCAAAGAACTCAAAACTAGCAAGTTATGAACTTCAACAAAGATGAAATGCAAGTTGAAATGCAGCTCTCAAAGTGTAACTATGATGGTAAATCTGATTGCATGAATGGCTTCAAAAGGGGTTAAAATCCAACACACCTAGTGGAAATGATCTCTGAGTGTTGAGCTTCATATTTCCTCTTGAACCAATTTGTATTGTTATTTGGATGTTTCTTTTCTCTTTATAAGGAATAGTAGTAAATTTTTAAGATATATATTTTTTTTTTTAATCCAAATATGTTTTTTAGTTTTTTGTAACTTTTATTATGCTCTTTCAAAATTCTGCACTTTTTGAGCATTTTCTAGCTTTCTCCTGGGAAGCTTTAAAGTTTGATGATTGTAATTTTTTTCTTGTATTTAATTGATGCGATATGTGAAGATTCTTTGATTGAAGAAAAATAATCACTATATGAAAATGATTCCTCGATGAGATTCATAAAAGATTATGATTTTTATGATTCATGTTTAGTGAAGAAGAAAGGGATGGAAGAAGCATGCTTACAAGCATCTACAGAATGAAACACATCAAGCATCTCACTATTTCTTATCTCCTAAGCGATTATACATTGAAGAAATTTATTTTTCATTTGGACAACATTGTAACCTTTATCTCTCTATGATTATCCTTAAAAACTAAGAATTTCCCTAGAAAAACTTGCCTACCATAATGAAATGGCATGTGAAACTATCCATTCTTAAAATTATATGGCTAAGTTCAAACTTATAGCATTCATTGTTTGTTATTGCACTAAGGCATTGACATAAGGAGCTAATTATACTCCTAATCCTAGCTTTAGATATAGATTTTGTTCTATTTCTAATACAAAGACTTCCAAGTATTACAAGAGAATTGAACTTTTGCTAAGTAATCGAGTTCTTAGTTCATCAAAACAAAAGTTAGGTATCTTGGCCATATCATCCAAAGAAGGAATCATAATGGATCTTGACAAATTGTGGACTATCATGGAACAACCTAAATCCTAGGAAACTAAAAGAGGTTAAGATTTTTCTAGGTTAATTAGGATTCTAAAGAGGATTAATTAAGAATTATATAACAAGATAATTGTACCCATGAAAATTCAACTAAAAGGGAAAGGGAATGGCTCTCATCAAAGAGATGAAGGAGGAAAATCTTGGAGAGGTTGAAAGTAGCAATTGCTACAACTCCTCTATTGCAAATTATAGATACCAAGCAACCTTTTTTGGCTAAGATTGATCCAAAACATTATCGTACTGGAGCATTTCTAGTTCAAGCTAGTTAAATGATTTCTTTTGAGAGCAAAAAGTTAGAATCAAATCAAAGAAAATACTCCATCTATGAGAAGTTGTCACTTGATTGATCAAGGTCATCCATACTAGGCTCGCATTCTTTGATAACTGAATCACACCTGATTGGTTCTATTTTGAAAACTGAAATTTCATAGCCATCTTCATCAGAGTGGGGTGTCCATTGTTCTTCATTGGTAGCTATGGCCATTGTGGCTAGGATCTCTGCCCAACCATGAGGTTCAAACTCTTCATCCAAAAATACTACAAGTGCATAGGCTAGATCTTGAATTGATCTATAAGTTTCTTTTGCGCCTATCTCTCTAGCATCTTCTCTTTTCTCTTCTTCCACTGCAGCTTTTCACATCCATAAATGAGTGTCTTCATGCATCCAAGAGGATCCTGATCCTATGCAATGCACTGACTTTGTGTCATATATGGCTCTATGGATGGGATTTCACTGTATAGAGGGCATGTCTCTATGAGATTAGTCCTTGAGATTGACTTTGTTTGTAACACCTAAGTGTTGCAAATACGCAGAATTGGTTCACCAATCTTGTACTACTTGTAAATGTCTCATGAATGGTCTTCCCAAAATCTTCTCATAGGCTTGGTTTTTGCTAAAGTCACATATGGCAAAAGTGAGAGGTATCGCTTCTAGTAGTCCTAAAGGTCTCTCTATTTTCCTTTTCTTAGTTAGACTCTCACTCTCACTAACCTCCAAACTCTCTTCCTAAGCCTTGGCTTCGCTGCAATGCTTGAGCTCTAGTGACTACTTGCACTAGGGTAGTGGAAGTCACACTTCCATTAGAATCTACTACTAATCCAATGACATTAATAAGAGTGATCTTTGGCCCATTGTTTGGGCTCTTAGGGTAGTCTCGTAAAAAGTGCTCCTTCCCACAATCTTGATAAAATCCTTGAATCCGTAATGATTGGGGTTGCATAGGTGCAAGTATAGGACAACCACGAATGAAGTGATCTCCCTAGCATCTATAGCATGGTCCTCTAGGTGGGGGTCTGATATGTCTAGGTTGGGCATAGAGTTAGGATTTTTGTACATGACATTAGCATATTCTGGCTCCCAACTAAGTTTGCTAGGATTTTCATAAGGGTGAATATCGTTATGCTCTGGTGACTCCATATAGTAAGCTGATGGACTATCCATGTGTGTCGAGTCAAAATTGTGATTATTTCGGCCACTTTCTAAAATAAATGGTGATACCATCACTAAGGATCTATTCAAATTTTCTTCCCACAACTGCATACTTCACTGGGATTACATTGACTCAAGGTGAAGGTTGTTGAACTAACATTGGTTGATGTCTTTGTTGAGCTTGATAGGGTGTCTGGTAGGGTTGTTGGGGTCAAACATACTACTGCAGTGGGTACTAGTTATGGTATCTCCCGTGTTGTGGGTATGGTTGTGGAATAATTTTACCTAACCACTTGCTTATTATATGGGCAATCTTGTGTAGTGTGGTTAATGCATCTCCTTTCTATGGTGTAGTATTGGTTGTTAGGATTCACTTGGGGTTGAGCCATGATTGGGCACACATTAGCCATATGGTCTCCTCCACAAGTATAACATCATTTCAATGAGACAAATCTATGTGTCTGCTTGCTAGAAACACCTAACTTCTTAGCTATCTTTTTTGCCAATTCGTCAATTGAAGTAGGGGGTTTGGATGTGAGGCTAGTCCAACTATCTAAATCTTTGTAAATCTTAGAGAGCTCTAGTTCCTCACCTAGATTGTCCTCAATATCTATGCACATGCATATGCATTGCTGTATGGTTCTTGGTTCCTTTACATACACGTAGGATCTCAATTTAGCACTCAACAATCCATCTAGGAACAATGCCACTTCTTTGGCTGGTGTGGCTAGATCTGGAATCGGGCATCTCTCCAAGTATTGCCTAAATCTTCTTCCTATGAGTCTCACTGTCTCTTGAGGTTTGTTTAAAGCTATGGATCAGTGAAAAAGTGTTGCACCTTATGCCACTCAAAAAACTCCGTGATGAATGCTTCGAGCAAATGGTCTATATTCATGAACTGACCTTGGTATAGTGGTTGAAACCAGGTTAAGGCAGTGTTCTTGAGAGTTAGATGGAAGGCATTGTACTGAGTTAATAGGTCCTCAACTTATTCTATTCTCAAAACTTGTCTAAACTCTACTACATGATTGTAAGAATCTCTAGTGCCATCGAACTAATTCTTCATAGATTTAACTAGTTGGTAGGCCTCAAGATTCTGGGTGTTTCTCTAGGCCTTGACAGAGATAATTCATCCGCATTTCTCTGATTCCTTGGGCCTCTATGCCTCTCATTTTCCATTCTATCCATTTTTGTTCTTGCTCTTTCTCTTCCAATTGGGTTAGCAAAGCTTACCTCGAATCTATGTCTACTTCTATCCCTCTAAGTTCCATGAGCTTGGGATGTTCTGGCTCCTGGGTGACCATAAGAGACATTGGATCTGGGTTGGGGGAAAAATAAATCACCCTTACAAGTGTATGCATGCCTACCAAGTTTTGTTACCATGAACACTCTCTCCAATGTGTTGTCTAAGTAGAGCACTTTGCATGGGGTATCAAGATCTTTAAATTCATATATCGTCATGATTCCTACTTTGCTAGATTGATTGGTCTTAAAATGACAAAAAGCTTCATTTATCTCCCTATTCTAGAACAATTCTACACTTTTGTTATCTTGGGGAATCCATTCTGGTGTGAGTATTCTGGTTAAGACTGATTTGCCTCTAGGGGTTCTTGGCTCTCTTCCCAAATTCCCTTGATCTATGGCACCTATTTCAGTCTCTGGGAATACATTGCCAAATTTTTATGTCCTATCTGGCTGGTTGGTTACTACATACATGGTTCCTTCTTTATCAATGTATGCATCATCTTCAAATTTGACTACTGTGTGTTTTAGTCCAATAGGTTGATCTGGGTTTTTAATTTGGACAATGATCTTCTCAAACCATCCTCATAGATGCGAGCACCTAATCAGTTGGTCTTGATACATTCCAGTTGAGTCTTCTATGGACCTTTTGGTTTTTCCAGGTATGCCAGTCCTCAGCTACCTATTGGTCTCTCCATGCTATACGACATCTCAAAGTCACTAATTTCTGAACTTAGACGTATGGGTAATCACTCAATTGTTGGGCTCAAGACCTAGCTGTATGATTGACACTAGCTTTAGAAGATCTGATGCTTTGTCTATCATAGCCTAGATGTCTACCCGATCTAAGGTTCATAAGCCTTGGTTGTTTTCCCAATTTTCCCAAGTACAACCACATTGCAAAGTTCTTTTGTATTAGTCACTTGTTCTTTTTATTTTACTTAGGTTATCACTTCTTGTCCAATAGTTTATGTTGTGAGGAATACTTGAGTTTTATCACATTTGGATTTGATCACATAATATATGTCCTTTTACTTTAGGGTTTATCACAAAACTATCCTATTTATGCTTGCACTTGAGTAATTAGGGTACTTATACTTGTATCGTGCCTAACATAGCCCTAATTAATCAATATCATTAACCGTACTTAGCCTAAGCTAGGAATTGATTAAGAGGGTTAAGAATGCTTCCAAGCTCAAGTCGCTTCTCCCTTGATCATGCTTGTAGGACAAGGACACATGTTCCAAAACTTGCAATGCACTTGCACCATGCTTTGGCCTCTCTAAGAGCTCTTGATGGACCTATAAAAGCTCCAAATTTAGCTCAAAACTTAACTTCAATTGGCAAAAACTTTGGCTCATGCATTTTTAAAGACCCTTTTTCTCCCCTTTGTATTGATGAAAAAACCTTCTAGAGCTCCCTTGGTTTACTAATCCCACCTCAAAGTCAACTTCAAATTTCCTTATATAAAAATCAACACTTTCCAACACACTCTAGAGCTCAAAAAAAGGATTTTGTATGAAAATGTTATTTTAGTTCAAGGTTTTGGGGGTCCAAATAGGCAAACAAGACTTCTCAAAATATTTTCTTGGGGGCCTAACAATACTAAATTTTCTTTAAATTTCACCAAATTTACACAAAATTAGGGAAATTAAAAACCCTAAAAAAAATGGCCAAAATTGCATGTCCATCACAATCGCCAAGTCTGCCAATTGTGAAGGACATAGCTATCTATCATGGCTTGTCTATCGTGATGGACAATGGCAATTGCAATGGATGTGTCTATCATGATGGACACCTATCTATCACGATGGACGTGTCTATCACGATGGCCGTGTCTATCATGATGGACGTGTATCACGATGGACATGTCTATCACAATGGACATGTCTATCACGATGGACATGTCTATCGCAATGGACATGTCTATTGCAATGGACATGTCTATAGTGATGGACACTTATCTGTCGTTATAGACACTTGTCTATCATGATGGAAACATGTCTGTTGTGATGGACACATGTCTGTCGTGATGGACACCTATCGGTCATGATGGGCACCTCTCTGTCGTGATGGACATGTCTATCACGATGGAAAAATTGTTTTTGGATTTTTTGCATCTATTTTATCATGGCCTATGCATCGCGATGGATAGGATTTTCACCGAGTTTGGGTGTTTATCATGATCTATCACTACAACATATGAGGGGCATACCGATGCTACCTATATTGACAGTCACTCTCGACATCGGTATAAATGTTGGAAAAATGCACTTAAGCATACTGATGGTCACTTGACCATCAGTATGACCGTTTAAAATGGCTCGTCGGTATGTTTCGTGACCGCCAGTATAGGTCTCGGTATGTCCCTCGGTATGAGCATCGGTAATTTGTTGGAAATTATCGATTCCCATATCGACGCCTATACCAAAACCGTATTTTACACATGCCGGGAACCCGAGAGCAAATTTCAACATTTTGCGTGTGTTTTACACTGAGTATTGCTCGCTTCTGGCGAACTTGCATGCGAGAACCGAATTGCGACCTGCATTGTCTTGTACACACACACATAGAGATCTCTCTCTCTACACACACACTCTCTCTCTCTATTTAGATCTCGCATCTTGGTAAGTGGTGCACATACTCTTACCCTTTGTCTTTCTCTATGCTTTATGTTTTATAATTTTTCTTTTCTTTGATTTTGCAGAAGTTTTTTGGCATCGATTCTTTGGAATTCGACGGTAGACGACATACATTATGCTTTGATGACAACGATCCAAAAGAGGGACATACCTATAAGTGATTGTTTTATTCTCTATTGATAGAGAGAGAGAGAAAGAGAGAGAGAGAGAGGAAGAGAGAGAGATGAAAGAGAGGAAGATAGAGAAAGAAATAAAGAGAGATGAAAGAGAGAAAAATAGAGAGAGAGATAAAGAGAGATGAAAAAGAGAAAGATAGAGAGAGAGAGAGAGATAAAGAGAGAGATATATAGAAATACATACAGACACACATACATACATGCATATACACACACACATATACACACATGCATACACATACATATGCATACATACATACACACATATACACACATGCATGCATACATATACATGTACATACATATACACACATGTATGCATACATACACACACATGTACACACATGCATACATACACACACACATATACACACATGCATACATACACACACACATACACACATGCATACATACACACACATATACACACACATGTACACACATATACACACATGCATGCATACATACACACACATGTACACACATGCATACATACAAACACACGCATACATACACACACATGTACACACATGCATACATACAAACACACGCATACATACACACACATGTACACACATGCATACATACACACACATATACACACACATATATACACACACATACATACACACATATATACACACATGCATACATACACACACATACACATATACACACATGCATACATACACACACACATGTACACACATGCATACATACACACACACATGTACACACATGAATACATATACACATATACACACATGCATGCATACATACACACACATATACACACATGCATGCATACACACACGCATACATACACACACACATGCATACATACACACACATATACAAACATGCATACATACACACACATACATACACACACATACATACACACACATATACACACATGCATACATACACACACATACACATATACACACATATATACATACACACACACATACATACACACACATGTACATACATGCATACATACACACATATACACACATGTATGCATACATACACACACATAAAAACACATGCATGCATACACACACACTCATACATACACACACACATACATACACACACATGTGCACACATGCATACATACATACACACATATACACACATGCATACATACACACACATACATACACACACATATACACACATGCATACATACACACACATACACATATACACACATGCATACATACACACACACATACATACACGCATGCACACATATACACACACATATACGATTCGAGTGTAGATAAATAAATATGAAAATAGCTAGTGTTTTAACGGAATATATATAATTATATATATATAACTAGGATTTTAAGGTTTTTTTTGGTCTTGATCTTTAGGATTAGGGTTTTAGGGTTTTTACATACATATGATTCCATTAAATTTATATAAGGAAAAAATAAAGAAAAAATAAAGAAAAAAACTGAATAATATATATATATATATATATATATATATATATATATATATATATATATATATATATATATATATATATATATATATATATATATATATATATATATATATATAATAGGATAATTTATAGATAAATAAATATGAAAAGAGCTAATGTTTTAAATAAATAAAGTAAATATATATAATTAAATATATAAAAATAGGATTTTAAGGTTTTTTATCAAAGTAAATATATATACACATACACATACACACACACACACACACACATATATATATATATATATATATATATATATATATATATATATATATATATATATATATATATATATAGATATAGATATATATATATATATGTGTGTGTGTGTGTGTGTGTGTGTGTGTGTGTGTGTGTGTGTGTGTGTGTACACACATATATATACACATGCATACACAAATATTCATATTTTAGGTCTAGATCTTTAAGATTAGAGTTTTAGGGTTTTTACATACATATAATTCAATTAAATTTATATAAAGAAAAAATAAAGGAAAAATTAAGAAAGTTTTTTATCAAATTAAATATATATACACATACACATACACACACATATATATACACATACAAATACACATATATATACACATACACATAGACATATATATACACATGCACACATATACCTGTTTTAGGTATAGGTATTTACGATTATGGTTTTAGGGTTTCACACATGCATAACATATATACACATATATACATACACATATAATACATATATACATGTATATACACATGCATACATAAATATACATATTTTAGGTCTAGATCTTTAGGATTAGGGTTTTAGGGTTTTTACATACATATAATTCAATTAAATCTATATAAGGAAAAAATAAAGAAAAAATTAAGAAAAAAATCTAAATATATAAATAAATATATATAAAAAATAGGATAATTGTATAGATAAATAAATCTAAAAAGAGTTAGTGTTTTAAATAAATAAATTAAATATATAAAAATAGGATTTTAATGTCTTTTATCAAATTAAATATATAAAAATTGGACTTTAAGGTTTTTTATCAAATTAAATATATATAACTAATATATAAAAAATAGGATTTTAAGATTCTTTATCAAATTAAATATATATAATTAATTATATAAAAAATAGGTCTTTACTATTAGGATTTTAGGTTTTTTTAAGTCTTTACGTCTTTAGGATTAGGGTTTTATGTTTCTTTAGGTCTTTAGGTCTTTAGGTCTTTACGTTTTAGTATGAATAAGAAAAAGAAAATGAAAAATTAGAATATATAATTAAATCTATATATATATTTCAGGTTTAAGTCTTTAGGATTATGGTTTTTAGGTTTAATAAAAAAATCAAATGTTCTAAAATGTCCATATTGTATCAGATGGCTAGTTTGGATTCGAAGGAGAGAATGGCATGTCCTTGCACTCAGTGCAAGTATCAAATTTGTCAAAAATGACAGATTTGTACTGCACATGTTAGAGAGTATGGATCCTTTGATAAAAGTCAACTACAAAACCTATGCTACCATTCGCATGGTCCCTGAGGTGAGTAGATGGACCCAAAGGACATTGCACCGGTAATCTCTCGTGGACAAAAGAGAACAAAAAAGGATTTAGAAGCACAAAGTACTAATAGCATTACACGGAATGAACACATGGAAGAAATCCTCGAAGCATTTTATGAGATGGACGAAGATCATGATGGTGGAGAAGATGTCGAGAATTTCATGGACACAACAAAATTTCCACGATCAGAAGCTGCTGAAGAATACGAAAACATGCGAAGACTAGCTCGTTTACCACTCTGCAATGGAGCAAAGATATTTGTACTATGTGTGTCACTCGTGATGCTCAATCTGCAATCCATTTATGGATGATCAGATAGTAGTGTCTCTGAATTGTTCAGGTAAGTGGATTTGAAATAAACTTTCATTGTTGTATCAAAATAACTTTATTTACTAATATCATTCTAATTGCTTATTGCAGGCTTCTTAAAGATCATTTTTTGTCAGAGGGCAATGACATGCCTTCAACACCTGGAGATGCAAAAAAGCTTTTACAATCCATTGGAATGGACTACACTAAGATTCATGCTGGTCCGAATGATTGCATCCTCTTTCGGAATGAGTATGAGCATCTCCACATATGTCCAAAGTGTGGAGCAAATAGATTTAGAGAAGACCTTGTAGGTGAAGCAATCCCTACAAAGGTTCTTTGCCACTTTCCACAATTAAGAACATGTTTAGATGCAAATCTATAGCTGAGTTAATGTCATGGCATGCAAAGAGCAGGTCTACAGATGGTTTAATGCGAGTGTCTGCTGACTCTGATGCTTGGAAACACATAGATAGTAAGTGGCTAGAGTTTGGTAGTGAGCCTCGAAACATACGTCTAGGCCTAGCTATGGATGGAGTAAATCAATTTGATTTACGTAGCTCTTCATGGAGCATATGGCTTGTATGTTTGGTCAATTATAACATCCCACCATGGCTGGCCACAAAGAAAGGTCATTTATTATCAGCTCTTATTGTGTCAGGTAAGTATAAGGTAAAAAACATGGATGTATGCCTTGCACCACTTGTGGAAGAGCTGCGCATTTTATGGGATGGGATTATTGTGCGCGACATGTCTCAACCTATACAAGGAGGAGACATGCGAGTGCAAGGCATACTTATGTGGACGATGCATGATTGTCATGGTTATGGTGAATGTTTAGGTTTATCAATTTCAGGTTACTATGCTTGTCCCTTATGCAGACCGCGACTCAAAGCATGCTAGCACGGCGTAAAACTCTATATGAAGGACACCATAGATATTTGCCTGATAGACATGTTTTAGGTGAAGAACAAATTGGTCGACAAGCCTAACCCCAAATGAAAGCTAGCAATTTGAAACAACTGTGGGAATCAGAAACTCCAGTCGTTGGCGTGAAACGATTGTCGATTTTTCATGAACTCCCTTATTGGAGCGAGTTATTGATCAATTATTTGGTAGACCTAATGCATATTTTTAAAAATATGGGAGAGATTATATGGAAGACTTTGATCGGAAAGAAAGAAAGCAAAGCACAAAGGGACCACTTAGAAGAGCGAGGTCGTATGCAAGAGTTGTGGGCAATTACTAAGCCCAACGGAACAGTATCGTTACCAAGAGCTCATTGGGTGGTTCGCAGGATGGAAGAGCAACAAGTGAAGAAAATAATTTCAGAGTTTCAAACACCTACTGGATGCATGAGGTGTCTAAACACTGCTTTCACATGAAACAATGATCTTGGAGGGCTCAAGTCTCATGATTGGCACAAGTTTTTATAGTTTGTGCTCCTTGTAGCTTTAAAAGATTGTCTTTCAGAGGATGTGCGAACAACCATTTATAAAATTAGTTCCTTAGTATGGCGGATCTCTTCTAAAGAGATAAATAGAGATAGCATAGAGAGTGTGAAACTCAATGCTATCGAGGTTGTTTGTACGGTAGAGAAATACTTTTCCACAAGTATTCTCACTATTCAGCTTCATTTACTGGTTCATGTGGTAGATGAAGTTGCAATAGCAGGAATTGCCCATAGTCGATGGATGTTATTTTTAGAGCACTTTATGAAGACATTAAAAGGGTCTGTTCGACAGAGAGCATGTCCAGAGGGTAGCATGGCAGAGGGATGGCTCGTACAAGAGTCTCTTGTATTCATAACTAGGTTTCTATGTATGTCGGATCCAAAAATGCCTTGCTTATGGAGCGATGATGAAGATGTTCGTCTCGTAGGCGATGAACCGCAAGGTAAAGGGTTGCAAAGAAAAGTGGATGCAGCTTTCGGAGAGAAGGCAATGAAGTTTTGCATAGTTAACTCTAAGCCTATGCAAAAGTGGTTTAGAAAATTATGAGCTTGCCAAGAAGACAAACACAAAGGAAAGAGCTCAGTTTCAAAGGAATCGTTCAACTCAATTTTCACCCCTTCCAGAGAGTCTTCTACCTCTTCTACCCTTTCCAACGAGCAGACGGCTAGATACAGTGGCTTCACAAGCAAAGGCAGGGGGTGAAGATATCTCTGAAGAAGAAGAAGAACTCGCAAAAGGATGTGATTGGGAGTATTCTAGATATGGTGCACTATGGTCTCATGGACAACACTTTCGGATAGCACAAAGAATCAATAAAAATAGGTCTATTTTTTATAGTGGAGTGATGGTAAACTTTTTTCAAAAAAGTAGAGCAAGTGCAAGAGATGATAATGCTCAAGAAGGCCAGCTAGATTATTGTGGAGTGATTCAAGATATCTTGAAACTATCCTTTAGGAAGTTTGATTACTTTGTTTTTTATGTGAAATGGTTCAAAGTAGTCACCTCTGGAAGAAATGTAACAGTGAGGCGGGATAAAAGTGGTTTGCTTTAAGTCGACTTCACAAAATTATGAACGGATGAAAGAGATGCAATTGTACTTCCCAAACACTGTGAGAAAGTTGTTTATACCAGATTCAAAAGAACCAGAGTGGCTATTTGTTTTACAAGTCGCCCCACGTAGTAGAAAAATTTGTGAGAACATAGATGTAGAAGAAAGTCTATCTGTAGTGGACTCTGAGATTCATTTGATAGTCAAGGAGGAAGAGATCATTTTTTGAGAAGAAGAGGTCCTCGAAGAAGATGAGATACAGGATGAAGCAATAGATGATGATCCAGAAGAAGCTAACATACCAAGTGATCTAGAAGTCGCCAATATAGAGATAGATATTCCTTATGCATCGAATCTCCAAGAGGATGCTAGAATAGAGGAGTTTTGAATCAAACATTTGTATGTACTAATTTTTGTTTATTTTTTTTGTTATGTTTTTTTGTACACTACCATTTCTCTATATTACCTTTATTATCATATGCTAATTATTTGAGTTCTTTTGTTATAGAGCACGATGGGAGACAATCCTCCATTCACTCCACATTCCATGATAGAGGAGTAGTTCTTAGAGTTGATATCTCAGGTACCTCCTACGTATATGGCCACTACGTCACAGTACTGGATCGCTCGTGGTAGCACTCCCCCTGGCCTCACTCCTGCCAGCCTCACTCCTTCCAATCTCACTCCTGCCGACCTCACTCTTGCCGATGTCACTCCTATCGGTGTCACTCCTGCGGGTGGTGCTACTCCCCCCCGAAGGTATGTCTCCTAGCTTTATGACTCCACCACGACCATCTTTTTAGCCATCCCCTATTGGCTCTAGTAGTAGACGTATGCGTTCGACACCTCAGCATGATACAGATGTTGGCCCATCTCATAGGTCGAGGTCATGCTCTAGAGCAAGAGGTTCTAGGAGTGGATCTATAGGTAGGTCTGGAGGAGGCCGTTGTTGTGGAGGCAACGCGATGGACATTGTGTTGCCCACTTCTACACCTAACGCGAGTACATCAGATGTAGGTACGCCACGTGGTACGCCACGCGGTACACCACATATACCTTCGGGTGCTCATGAACATGATGATTCCAAGGTATATAGTATTCGTGATGGAGCTCCGGTGATGGATGCGACCAGAAAGGCCATGCATGCGTGTATACAATAGCTTTGCTCCATACAGTTTGGACACTCTATCATGTTGAAATGGAGTGAACAAGATAAAGATAGGAAAAATTGTATCATAGAGACAATTTATCAGGAGTTCCAGCTAGCACATGGGTAGCCTCTTGTCAGTTCAGAGTGGATTCTGCACACCACACGCGAAGTTATGTCCCATCGACGATCCAAGGCTTGTGATGCTTTCAGATTAGGCTTACCAAAGCCTATATGGTTAGATGTTGAGGAGTGGGATATGATTCGTGACGACCAACAATAGACTCCTGACTGATATCGCCAGTAGCGAGATGCCATAGCCACATGTTTAGATACGGTTGGACCGTCACATTTGGGCAGTGGCGGATATGACACGATGTGTCACGAGTTTATAAGTACCATTTGGTTTATTGAATTTGTTTGTGTGAAGCTTGTCATGTATGTTCCTCTAATGTTTTGTACATTTATTACAAGAGCTAGCAATGGGCCGTCCTCCAACACGAACGGAGGAGTCTTCTGGATATCATCATGGATTGACTGCACTATTGGAGGACTTGGAGGGACGCGGTGCAGTCATTTCATGGGCGTGTTTGCGATGAGGCGATGAGTTTATAAACTTGGTTTTTACTTGTTGTTTGTAAATCCCATGTGAATTTATCTCATTTCATGAATGTTCTTTGTTGCAAGACTGCTGATATGGATGTTTCGATCATTTTGTGCATGTGTATGATAGTGGTGTGCCACAATTTTGTATTTTGCTCATATATGGCAGTGGTGCACCAGAATTTTGTATTTGATTTTTATATGGCAGTGCTTTGCCACATTTTGTATTTCCCCCATAAATGATAATGGTTTGCCACACTCTTGTACATGCTTCATTTATGAAATATATAATTTTTTTTGTACATGGTTCATGGTTCATTCTGATTATCTCGTTTGTGTTCGATTCTATTTTGTTTTATGAAATCATATTTCGGTTGCCATTAGAGTACACATCACATGTACTTGGTTTTTTTTGTCATATATGGTCATCGATATATGCGACAGTACTCCCACCAGTGTCATCGGTATAAGCGACGGTACACCCAACGGGCGCTGATATGTCACCGGTATGGTCATCGTTATAAGCAACAGTACTCCCACCAGTGTCGTTGGTATAAGCGATGATACACCCAACGGGCGTCGATACGTCACTGGTATGAGCTTTGGAAATACTGATGCTTATACCGATGCTCATATCGATGCTTATACCGATGCCCATACTGGCACTTTAATACCGATGTGTATACTGACAGTTACATCGACCTTGAGGCAAAAATGTGCTCGTTCAATTTCCTCGGTAAAAGCCTCGATATATGGCCGATATGTTGTAGTGTATCTATTGCGATGGACAGGCTGTCTGTCATGAACTATCTATTGTGATGGACAAATTTTCCCGTCATGATCTATCTATTGCGATGGACAGAGTTGTCTGTCATGATCTATCTATCATGATGGACAGAGCTATCCGTTATGATCTATCTGTTGCGATGCATCGAGTTTTCCATCATGATCTTATATATGTCATGATGGACAGAGTTGTCCGTCATTATCTATGTGTTGCAATGGATAGGTTGTCTATCATGATGAACAGTGTCTGTCACAATGGATGCTGCATGTCATGATGGACATAAAAAATGAAAATTTCTTTTGAAATTTTTGTGGATGTGTGATGTGCAAGGCCTCTACTCTATGATGGTCCACTCAGTTTTACCAAAAGACCAATTTTTCTATCTGTTGTGATGGACAAAGTTCAACACCTCGAAACCTGTGCAGAGGTTTTCTATACTTGTTGGTGTTGTTGCAGTTGTTTTGGATGTCAGTACCTTCAAGAATGCTCAAGAAACATGCAAAAATAATGCACATGAATTGGCTCTCTCTCTCACACACTCACTAGTGAAATGAGGAATTGGAGATGGAATGTGGGGATATGACCAAAACGGTGAAAATGATGATGGAAGGAGATGGAGAGTAGAGATGGTGGTGGTGATGAAGAAGGAGGTAGAAAAGCAAAAAGTAAAAGATTACATATGATTCCAACATCATGTCTCTATGTCTTACCATTACACACTCGTCCTCATAGCTCGATCCTCGGCAATAAGAAATATGTAGAATGATGCGCCACAAGGGATCTATCATTGAAAGCTCAAGTAATTGCACATTTTTTTATGACTTAAAGAGTGCTTAGTTACATAATGTAGCATACTTGATTAAACCCACCACTTTTGAGGATTGTATTCAAAAGTGCATCTGTGTTGAGGATGACTTTGGTAATCCTATTCAAGTCTTCTCACTTGCCATAAGTTCTAATCCAAGTATGAAATCAAGTTTATTGATGATTGATGAAATGGTATAGCCTATCACCAAGAAATTCAAGGTAAAAAACTCTAGGCCTCCACCTAGAAAGTGCTCACATTGTAGAGGAGATCATCTGTCACATGTGTTGATGACATGATTTCTCCTAGAACATTTCCATTTGTATCTGCATGAGTGCATCTCCATTGTGTATCCATGAGGTGCTCCATTTTCATTTAATTTCCATTTTATATTGTATCTCTTTTGTATTTGGGCACCTTGCCATTTGCATCTACCTGTGCATTCATTCTCCTTCAATGGGAATTATCCCAAATATGATGTACTTTGCGGAGTCCCCTCCAACTCTATATAAGGAGGGCCTCTCCTCTCATTTGTACTCGGTAACAAGCTTGAGGAGCATGCTCCATGCTCTTGGAAAACTCACTCTAATCCATGTGAGTTTTCTCATTTCATGATCTACTCACTTTTGAGCCTCACATTCTTTCATTTTGTGAGTACACTCTTCTTTTCATTTTGCTTCCATGCATGTACTCTCTACATGGTATCAAAGCACTAAGTGGAGTCCTTGGTGGTTCTTTCGATGGTGTGTTTGATGATCATTTTGGTGGTGGTGGTGGTGGTGTTGGAGTTTTGGTGGTGTGCTTTCTCCTCATTGAGAGAAGCCTTTTGCCATCAAGTTTTTACTCGGGTCTCATCTTGCCCATTTTCCTACCCTCCCACTCTTCGTGTTCATCATTTTGTACCCCATCTACCCCATTTTACCTCCCTCCCACCCATGCTATTGGCATTCATTGATGATGTATGCTCAGTTTTGTGATGAGTGCTAAAGCATTGAGTTATAATCTCATCTTTTGTAGTGTTTATAAACACTCATTCCATTTCATTTTATGGTATGATCCATTCCTTTCATCAACGTTGAAGGATTTCCGCTTGTCATCTTGTTGGCTCTATCAAATCGTTATGGACTGATAGTCACATAGTCCAGGACTAAAACTTTCAAGTTCATTTTTTAAGCTTGTTTTATATAGTCTTGAGCCTCCATTTTGGGATGTGAGTATGTTCTGTACTCCAAGTCGATATCACCTATCTGCCAACCTCTGTTGTGCTTGTGTTTCTCTCTTCTCGAGGGAACGAAAGAAGCTTGGGGGTTACATGGGCAACACACAAGGTGACAGATACAAAGCGTTGTATTTGGAAAATACTACCTCTTTGTACTAGTGCTCTTGCACATCAAAGAAAGTGACAATATATCATTTCTCTACATCCCGAATGGAATTCTTTTTTGGTTTCTTCTCTCTGCATGAATAGGTGATGGTGGATGTAGACCGGACTACTGAACAAAGAGACAAACGTGTTTGCATTGCCCCTCTGTACACGGTGTGCTACACAAGCCTCTACTGTCATACAACATCTTACACCAAGAACCAAACATCATTCGGGGCTCTGTGGGTTCCCTTGCAGATTTTATCTCACAGTTGCTCGTAAAGGATCTACAGCAATGGCTTTGCAGGTGTAATAGGACATTTTTCAACACTGTGCATAATGTTCCACAGCCCTTTTGCAAGCAATACATGTCGCATCATTTAGCAGGCACCCAAAAGAAAGAGAAAAAGAGAGAGAGAGAGAGAGAGAGAGAGAGAGAGAACATGTTTGTTGAGTCATGTATCCAAATAGACATTGCACAATTCTTTTTTGGGTTACCTTGGACATTCATGACATCCTAGATGATGTTTTTGATCTACTGGATTGATTTCATAATCGATGATGTCAGGAAGTTAACGATTTATGCACGTAATTTGAAAATTAATCCATAGCCCGTTGCATCAAAGTGTCTTCTTCTAGTCAAACTCAATTTTTTTTGAAGGGACCATCACAAGGGGGAATCTAATTCAAACCTAAGATTAATTTATTTCTCTTCTTCTCACTATCTATTGTATCCAAAGCCTTTTTTGCAAGCGCATATATCACTCATTCTCAAACATCTCTTCTAAGCATTCATTGCTCATTATTGTAATTGATCAATACGGCACAACATTCTACATTTCACAAGGGTATTTGACTCTTTGTTTGATCCACCACTTGGAATTTTTTCACACTAAGTACACATCATTGTACTCCCTAATTCACAGGCCCTTTTGCACTTTCTCAAAGGGTTACTTTTCCCCATCACATAGCACACTATTTGGCACTAAGTGCCCCTCCACTTTGTAACTCAAACATATAAGAGAGTATTGTTGTGTATGCTTTTGTTAAGGCCAAATGGCCACCGGACACTTCTTTGTATATGTTCTTTAATAAAACATATAGTGGCCTAGTCAGTCACAGACCGTAAGTTTGATCGCATTTGTAACACCTAAGAAGTATGTGTTCGTGCTCTCCCTGAGTACTATGGTGCATCACCCATTGAAATACTTCACTGGTATCAGAGCATTTCGACGCAAAAGATTTGTTCCTTTTGTGCAAGTGAAGCAAGCACCCACCCACCCACCCAAGGCTTACAACTAAGGCGATGACCAAGGCATATACCTTGGCATACCTTGTCATCTAAGTCACCAAAGTCACCGTTGGTCCCAATACTTCCCAAGAGTTCACACATCCAAGTGTTGTTCCCCCCAAAGCTCGCTTAACCGTGGCAATCTCTTGCCATTAAGCTACACTCTTGTGGTGTCTCAAGAAGGGGAAAGACTAAGGTTAACATTACCCTGAACATGTTTTGGTCCCTCAAAGCTTCATTCTTTGCTTTCAAAGCCTATTTTTGAAGCATTTTTGGGGTGTCTTTTGGAGCCATTTTAGAGTACTTTCGCATATCTCTTCACATAAGTCCAAGAACATCAAGAAGAGTGTTCTTTGTACTTCTCAAATAATAAATATCAACCTTTGGGGCTATGTTTTCAACCACACTCATAAAACTACAAGTTTCTTGAAAGGTTTTTAGTTTTGGTGGGAGCACGTGCTGCAAATTTATGTAGGTTTTTGAGCCTAAAACATCAAAGTTGACAGACACTTGCAAGTGTTGTTGGCTAGTTTTTGGGTTGTGCATTCAGCCTTTTAGTGTCATTTTACTGCATATATTAAGCACATATACATCACGTACGCTTCTGTGCATACTGCTTATGGCGGTTACGTTTTTGCATAAAGCCTTTTACATTTGATAAAGAGGGTCGTGGTGAGGTTTTCTTAACCGAGAGACACCCAGATGTCGAGGTCTCTTTGGTGATGCAGGTTGAGTTAGCCAAGATTGGCTTGGTTGTGAAATCTGTTGATGACAGGTATACAGTTCATGATTTGTCAAATGGCGATGTGATTATTGCTTCTGGCATTTTATGTCATGGGATGTATAAGCTCATAGACTATGAAAGATCTGTAAATGATTTGGCATGTGCAATAAATGATTCTCAGGCTATGTCAGATGCAAAGCTTTGGCATGCACGTTTTGGAAATCTGAATTTTGCTAGTTTGTTATGCCTGCAGAAATCTAAAATGGTGTCCTCTTTGCCCAAACTTGAGGCACCTGGAAAACATGTTTGTGAAGGCTGTATTTTGGGCTAAATGCAGCATTCGTCCTTTCCAAAAGACGGTTCAGTCCGGGCTACTCAAAAATTGCAGCTTGTACATAGTGATGTATGTGGTCCTATGCAGACACCTTCTTTTGGGAATTATCTTTACTTCGTGACTTTCATCAATGATTTTTCCAGGCATGCATGGGTATATCCATTGAAGCAAAGTCTGAAGTGTTCATGTGCTTCAAACAGTTTTTGGTTTTGGTTGAACATCTGTCAGCATGTAAAATGGGCACCCTCCATTCTGATCGAGGGGGGGAATATATGTCTTCTGATTTTAATGCATTTCTGGCTGAATGTGGGATAAAACACCAATGTACAGTGCCGTATACACCTCAACAGAATGCAGTTGCTGAACGAAAGAACAGGTCACTCATGGAGATGGCGAGGTGTATGCTCAAGACTTAGGCTTTACCACATAGTTTCTGGCTTGAGGCTGTCATGTGTGCAGCATATGTACTAAACAGGTGTCCCACTAAAGCGCTGTAGTCTATCACTCCATATGAGGCTTGGCATGACCGCAAGCCATCTGTTGCTCATCTGAGTGTTTTTGGTTGTTTGGCATATGCATTAGTGCTTGAACAACATCACAGAAAATTGGATGATAAAGCAGTAAAATGTATTTTTGTTGGGTACAGTTCTGAAAGTAAAGGCTATCATTTGTATCATCCACAGACTAAATGCATTCTAGTTAGCCGTGATGTTGTTTTTCTCGAAGATGCTATTCAGCCATTGCTGCCATGTACTAAGGAGACATCTGTTAGCTCCAAAGACATGTATGATACTTTGGTGCCTCTTTTTACAGGTGGACAGTCTAGTGTTGGTCCTAATGAGGCAACTTCTCAGCCTTTGCAGGTTTCATGTGATGATGCAGATAATTTCGTTTCTGATGCAGATGTACATGATGCACTTATCGATGAGAGAGCTGATGTTGAGCAGGCAAGAACTATGCCAAAATGGCTGGTGCAGACCTTGCGTGACAGAAAAATAGATGCACCTCTGTCATATCGTACTCGTTCAGGCTCTCATAGTGCCTCTTTTGCATCAGATTGATATGCTATGGTTGCATCTAGTCTTTGTGATGAGAATGAGTCTGTTTCGTTTGAAGAAGCACAAAATTCAAAAAATTGGATGGCTACTATGCAATCAGAATATGATGCTATAATGAAGAATGGTACTTGGTCTTTATGTGACTTGCCTCCCAGCAAGAAGGCCATTGGCACTAAGTGGGTATACAAGCTGAAGCATAAACCAGATGGTACAGTTGACAGATATAAGGATAGGCTTGTTGCAAAGAGTTATGCACAGGAAAGAGGCATTGATTTTTATGAGACCTTTGCACCTACATGGCGTATGACTACTGTTCGGAGCATCTGTGCACTTGCAGCTCATCATGGTTGGAATGTACATCAGTTGGACATTAAAACAACATTTCTGAATGGTGACTTGCATGAAGTGTATGTTTTTCAGCCCCGTGGCTTTGTGCAAAAAGGGCATGAAAACCAGGTGTGCATGTTAAAGAAGGCATTATATGGTTTAAAGCAAGCACCACGTGCTTGGTATGAGAAGATACATGCCTATCTGATTGCACATGGTTTTGAGAACAGTCCAACTGAAAGCACCTTATATGTTAAACGTGCTAATGATGTGCTTCTGATCATTGTTGTCTATGTTGATGACATGCTGCTCACTGGTCCTATTGAGAAGCATATTGCTGATTTTAAGGCTGATTTTCATGCCTCATTTGAGATGTCTGATTTGGGGCATTTGCATCACTATTTGGGCATTCAGTTTATGCAAGTTGATGGTGGAATGGCTTTATGTCAAACAAAATATATTGACACATTATTGCAGCATTTTGGACTTGAAGACTGTAAGCCTATTGCCACTCCTATGGAGACAGGTTTACGATTGAGTCTTCACAATGCTGGAGATGCATTTGATGCTGTTCTCTATCAGCAGGCTGTTGGATGCTTGATTTACTTATGCATTAATCGGCCAGATATTCAATTTGCTGTCTCACAGATGAGCAGGTTTATGCATTGCCCAGGAGTCAAGCATTGGCAAGCAGTTAAGTGCATCTTTCGCTATTTGAGTGGTACTCTGCTACTTGGGTTGTTTTATCCCAAGGGGGGATCACTACCGCCAGATTTGCATGCTTTTTATGACTCTGATTGGGCTGGTTGCTATGACACTCGTGTGTCCATTAGTGGCATTTGCTTCATGCTTGGTAGCTCATGTATATCTTGGTTGAGCAAGAAGTAGTCTACTATGGCCACTTCCAGTTGTGAGGTTGAGTATAGGCCACCTTTCACAGTGACTGTTGAGTGTGTGTGGCTCAGACGCCTTATGGCTGATTTGGGTGTTGGTCAGTCTTCTGCCACCACCATCTTCACTGACAGTCAGAGCACATTGGCAATTGCGAGGAACCCTGTGTTCCATGCTCGCACTAAGCACATTGAGGTGCATTATCATTATGTCAGGGAGAGGTTCTCTGCTGGGGAGATCAGCTTGGCATATGTGCCCATGCAGGAGAACATTGCAGACCTTTTCACAAAGGCTCTGCCTAGGGAAAAGTTTGAAGCTTTCCGCAAAGCTTTGGGCTTACTTCCTTTTGTGGAGTGATTTCCACATAGCTTGGCACTTCCTTATACATGAGTTCCAGCTCCTTGTTCACCGCATCACTCCCAGGGGGGATTTGTTGATATATTTAGGTAGTGATGTGTGTGAACACACTAGGACCACTGGGGCACTTTTTTCCCTCTTTAGGAGGTTTTTTTCCCCTGGCTTGTATATACGCCTATTGCCCTAATGGGATACTTATCTTTGTACATTCTCTAGTAATACATTCAGTATTGTGTGTTGTACTCCAAGCTTCTTCTCCTTCCTTGTGTTGTTCACGTGCTTTTGCAAACGTCTATCTCCCACATTTTCTTGGATATGGTCGAGAAGCACAATTTGGATATCGCTTATGGGATTCTAAAACAGAGTCAGTGATCAAAAGTAGTGATGTTATTTTCAATGATTCTAAGATGCACAAACAATCCATTAAGGAGGTTGAAGTGAGAAGAGTGGTGTTTGAGGATACTAGTCCTCCAGTTAGCATGCATAAAAATGTTGCACATAGGGACATTCAAGAGAATGTCTGATCAAATCAATATGCACATGTTCATGTTCAACAACCATTGAGACGCTCTGCACGTGTCTCACATCCACTCGATAGATATGTTCCAAGTTTAAATTTTTTTATGCTAACAAATGCCGGTGAGCCTTCTTGCTACAAAGATGCTATGCAGATAGAGGATCATGTCAAGTGGGAGCGTGCCATGAAGAGTGAGTTGGATTCTATTCATAAGAATGGTACTTGGGATTTAGTACCTTTGCCAAAGGGCAGGAAAGCTTTACCATGTAAATGGGTATATAAGCTGAAATTCACATTAGATAGTGCTTCTCCAAAGTATAAAGCACCACTTTTTGCAAAGGGTTTTAAGCAACAACATGGTGTTGATTTCGAGGAAATCTTCTCTCCAGTGTCAAGATGACTACCCTGTGCATGTTGCTTGGATTTTTTGCAATGGAGGACTTAGAGCTAGTCCAAATGGATGTGAAAACTGCTTTCTTGCATGGAGATCTTACAAATGAGATCTATATGGAACAACCAGAGGGTTATGTAGTTCTTGGCAAGGAAAGTCTAGTTTGTAAGCACAAGAAGATCTTGTATGGACTTAAACAATCCCCTAGACAATTGTACCAAAATTTTGATGCTTTTATGAAGTCTCAAGGCTATTCTTGAAGAAATGAGGATCATTGTCTCTACACAAAGAGATGCTCAAATGGCAGCTTGATATGCTTGATACTTTATGTCGATGATATGTTGATTGCTAGGAAGTCCTCTTATGACTTGTCAATTCTCAAAAAGAAGTTGAGTCAGACATTTGATATGAAGGATTTGGGGGATGCCAAACATATTCTTGGCATGTGCATTACTCGTGATAGGAGTAAAAGATGCATATACTTGTCTCAAAGTGATTACATATCCAAAAGTACTTCATAGGTTCAATACACTGGGTGGAAAGGCATTGCGTACACCTTTACCCACATATGTGAAATTGAGAAAGGATGATTTCCCCAAATCAAATGAAGAAAAGGAATTCATGACCGAAATTCCCTATCATTTTGCTCTTGGTAGTATCATGTATGCTATGGTAGCTACGAGACTAGACATTGCATTTGCAGTGGGAGTTGTGAGCAGATATATGTCTAATCTTGGGAAGAAACATTGGGAAGCAGTCAAGATGATTTTGAGATATTTGAGTGGCACTAAGGACAAGTGTCTATGCTTGGGTAGAGGCAAAGCATCCATTATTGGTTACACAGATTCTGACTATGCTAGTTGTGTAGACAATCGTAAGTCTACATTAGGGTACATTTTTCATTTTGCTAGAGGTGCTACTTGGGGATCTCGTCTTCAAAAATCTATAGTTGTTTCCACTTTTTATGCCAAAAGATGAGAGATTAAATGATACTAATTATAATATGTGGAAGGATAAAATTAGGGAATATTTATATACCAACCTATTATATGAAGTAGTTGAAGCTACAGAGCTTGAGCCAAACAAGGACAGTGATTTAGCGACATGGAACATTTGGAATGTCAAATACAAAAGAGCTTTAGGAAAGTTATTTTTAGCTTGTGATAAGCTAACCAAGGGTCATATTACCTCCTCCAAAATGTCCCGTGAAGCTTGAAAAATCTTGTAAGATCCTTATGGGGAGTTCTAAAATCTACACCTTGGAGGCCTAGTTCCACAACCTTTCAATTAGGCCCCAATATCCCATCACTAAATTTATCACCACCTTTTAAGATTACCAATGTGAGCTCATTGTGTGGACGATAAGTTTCTAGCAAGGACATGGCCATTAGACTTCTCAAAAAGCCTTGCGATCTTATGAAACTTTTGTGATAACCCTCGACAACCGTGGCCAAGTATTAACCTGGGAAGAGGTTTGACAACTTTTCCTCCTCCACGACTCTTGAACAAATTCGGCATCCTCACAAGAAACCATGATCAAACCAAGGAACCATTCAACAAGGCCAAACATGCTAGTCAAAACTCTAGCAACACACCCAAGCAAGGTTCACATAATTCATTAAAGAAGTTTAGCTTCAATTACTGTGGTAAGACAAGGGATCTTGAGAAATTTTGCTATAAAGAAAAGAATATCTTCTAAGCCTCTACCACCAGGAACAAATCTAAGTCCTCCTAGCATAGATCTCATTATCCGAGTGAGATCTATTTATCGCCACAAAAGCCAATGCCCTAATTACTTCTAGTTCCGCACAAGAATGGATCTTTGATAGTGGAGCCACATCTCGTATGTGCAAAGATCATGAGTCCTTCCAAGAAATCGAAGATCGCACTAGTGAAGTCTTTTTAGGCAACAACAAAAGTCTTTCCATCAAAGGCAACGGAAAAGTTCAAATCATTAATCATCACAGGGGAGTGTAAAACTCTATCCAATGTATTGTTTTTCCCAAACTTGTGCATGAACCTACATGACCATCACAAGCAAGTTTTATTTGATAAGACATCTATAAATGTGATTGACTCTACAACTAAAGATATCATAGCACAAGGAGTTGAAGACAAAGGGCTATAAAAGCTATCATGATTTCTGTCTAAGGAGTCCCTTTCTAGCCTCTAGCACCAAAGATATGAGCACAACTCATACTTAACCAAGATTTATGCATCAGATGGTTAAGGGATTGCCCAAGTGTTGGAAGCAGTCAGAGGCACAGACGCCACGGAAGCATGTGAAGACGAAGCAGGGAGCCAGGCGGATCAATCTTTCAAACAAATATATTAATTCTCCAAACATTCAACAGTGATTGTTATCACCAATTGTAACATATGTATCATAGAAAACCCCATTTTGTAATCCATAGCTCCATTTTGTGCAAGCCGAGGAGTCCTCGAGCTTGAGGAGCTTAGGTAGAATACTCGTACCAAATTTCGTTATTTTTAGACATCGTTTACCCTTCCAAATAGCCTCTAGGACCTATTTTTTAACTAGGCCGGTCACTAGATGTGAAACCGGTCAAAACTAGTCTAGAAACTATAAAAAGAGCTAGAGAGCTCATTTTTGAGGTTGGTTCATTTTGGTTAGTGTGAGCTTAGAGCTGGTTTGAGCTTGTAAGAGTATTCTTGAGTAATAGAGCTAATTCCCCACCTTCCATTGTGTCTTGCTTGTCTCTTCGTTGTGTGTGTGTATGTGTGTGTACATCTTTGTGCTTCTCACCTTCACTCTCACATCATCTCACGTTCACGATCTTCATATCACTCCTACCTCTCCCACGGATTGACAATTAAGGAGGTGAAGCTTCTTAACGTGGTACTTACCATTGTGCTAGAGCAACACCAAATTTGGCACCGTTGCCGGGGATCGAGTCTAGGACGAATGTGTGATGGTAAGAGTATAGCAAGAAGTGGCGTTGGAAGGTAAAAATTTCAGTTTTTGTTGTTGTTTTTACTTAGTTTTTAGTGTTTTTCACTTCCCCCACACTCCATCTTCATCATCACATCATCATCTTCATCTCCAAAAAAATCAGAAAATTCACCATATCCACCCATTCACCTCATTTCCCCTCATTTGTGCATGCGAGAGAGCGAGAGAGAGTTTTTGCGCTTGTGTGTGCTTGTGTTTTCTTGAGTTTTCTTGCAGGTACAGAGCTTCAGAGCATCAGGAGAGCTTCCAAAAGGTAAAACATGTACTTTCTGTCAGAAATTTCCGAGCAGGGCGGACCATCGCGATGGTCTGCAATTTTCGGTTTTTGAGGTAGGCGACCACACCACGAGGTAGGCGATCCCTGCGCATACACGGAACCATTTTTGCATTTCAAAAATTCGTTGTTTGGTGGACCATCGCGATTGGCTCGGACCATCGCGATTGTGTCGCACCATCGCGATAGGCTCACGCCATCGCGACGGCTCGGCCGGACCATCGCGACGGTTCGCTTTTTCGGACCATCGCGATGGTTCACTTGAGCCATCGCGACGGTCCACTTGGACCATCGCGACTGTCCAGTTGACCCCGCACCATCGCGATTGGCCCACGCCATCGCCACGACAGTGCCACGTGTCACGATAGACCATCGCGACGGTTCAACTTTTGGACCATCGCGACAGCCCAAAATCGGACCATCGCGATTGGCTCAAGCCATCGCATCGCGGACCATCGCGACGGTTCACTTCGGACCATCGCGATTGTCCACCGTTGACCGTTGACCGCGCCATCGCGATTGTCCGCCTGATCACGCCATCGCGACGGTTCATTTTTCGGACCATCGCGACGGTCCATTTCCACGCCATCGCGATCGTTCACTTCGGGCCATCGCGACGGTTCGACCTCACGCCATCACGATCGTTCACTTCGAGCCATCGCGACGGTTCACCTTTTCGCGCCATCGCGATTGTCCAAATCCCACGCCATCGCGACGGTTCGCTCGGACCATCGCGACGGTCCCAGACCATCGCGATTGCCCACCCCCATCGCAAATTTTGGACTCCAATTTTTGACCAATTTTGAGGGTATTTTTGAAAAATTTTTGGACCATTAGGCTCATAGAAGACCCCTTAGCTCATTTTTGAGGGAAAACTTGATTGTCAGTTTTTACCCCCCAGGGCCTGAACGCTCATAACTTTTTCATCCGAAGTCCGTTTTTTGAGCTTAATAGCTCGTTAGAAAGCTCGCGACGAGTACTACGTGACCTCAACTGTTTTTTTCATAAAGAATACATCTATTTTTGGATAAGCTAATTTGAGGTTCACCTAGTTTGGGACTAGGAAGCCAGGGGGCACACATTAAAATTTGGGCAAAAAGGGAAGGGACTAAAGAGGTGTGTATGCTCAAGTGCTTGATCATTCAATTGTGAATTGGTCTAATATTGGATTTTTCCAGGTCTAGCAAGGGCAATCAAAGGCAAGCAAGCAAGGCAGTGAAGACAGCAGAGCTTGGGAAGCACGACTTCTTGGGCAACAGGGCATCAGAGCAACCAGAAAAGCCGACTCGAGGTTGGAAGATTACTCAACCCCCTCAGTCAATTCTTAGCATAGGTTAAACGGTAGTTGTGGATTAACGACGATAGGAACGCCTCAAGTTCAAGATACCTAATTCTTTCAAGTCTAAGACTTAAGGTAAAAGTGTGTGTGACGAAAACCTAAAGGAAAGAACCTAAGTCTGACGGAACGAGAACTCAAAATTATAACGAAAAGTCGAATTCCTGACGCATATATTAAGACAAGAATCCAAAGGAAATTAAAAAGAATCAAGAATTAATAACAAAGGACCATTGACGATCTAAGTGTGTGACTGAGTGTGCAAGGAAGGAAATTAATGAACCTTAGATCAGGGAGACACATAGGTAAGTCAGACCGAAGAAGCCTTAGATCATCAGAGGCTAGTGTGAGAACTACCGCTCGATCTTGGGCTCAGCAATTGAATAGTAGTTATCCCTATGAGTTGAGCTCAGAATCAAGTGATTCAGAAATGGCATTTAGCACAGACAGACCAGAAGGAGGGTCTCATATCGCATACCTAGAAAAACCAGAAGGACCCTATAGAACGCAATTAGAGTTTCTCCGAACCAACCGATTAGGTGCTCGCATCTATGAGGATGGTTTGCAGAGGCAAGTGGTGCAACTGCACAACCCTGATCAACCCATTGGATTGGAGAGACCAGTGGTAAAATTTGAGAGAGACGCTTACATAGACAAAGAAGGAACCATGTACATTCTCAGTACGCAGCCAAACGATACTAATGAGTTTGGCACAATTCAATTAGAGAAGGAAATGAAATTTCAAGGAAAAGAGCCGTTAGAAGAACCTCGGACACCTAGAGGGAAATCCGTATTAACAAGAGTACTCATCCCAGAATGGATCCCTCAAGATAACAGGAGCACCGAGTTATTTGTAAATAAAGAGACGGATGAAGCCTTTTGGAGGTATAGAAAGGAAAACCCTGGTGAGATAGGCATCATTACACTTTATGAATTCAAGGACCCAGATACACCTGGAAAGGTTGTATACCTGGATGAGACTTCAGAAAGAGTCTTTGTGGTGCCTGAGCGCGCTAAAAACACCTACACTTGGAGAGGTGAATTGATATTCCCTCCATCCAGAACAAACATGAATACAAATCAACAAGGGGCAGGAACATCCTCAGCCCATGGAAATCAAAGAGAAGGAAATCACGAGAGACCGGAAGTAAGCTTCAATCACCCCCTAGGGAGAGATAGAACAACCACGAACACCAATAGGACGGATAGACAAAGAGAACATGGAATACCAGGTGGTAGAGATGATTTTCCTCTACCTAGACCACGTGAACACGCAAGAGTATTGAGACCCACTCAATTAGTAAAATCAATGAAGAATTACTTTGATGGGACAGGAGATCCCTATGACCATGTCGCAGAATTCAAGCAAGTACTAAGAGCAGAACAAGTCGAGGACATGTTCACGCAATATAATGCATTTGGATTAACGTTAAAGAATACCGCTTTAACTTGGTTCCAACCATTGCAACAAAGGCAATTTAGAGACATCCATCACTTTTTAGAGTCATTCATCACTGAATTCTCTAAAAGTGGGATTAGACATGACACGTCTTCATTGATTCATAGCTTTAAACAGACCCCTCAGGAAACAGTGAGACTGGCAGGTCGTAGATTCAGACAATATGTCGAACGATGTCCAATGCAAGAGCTACCCTCACAAGCCAAACAAGTATCACTGTTCCTAGATGGCTTGTTGAGTGCTAAACTACGCTCTTATGTGTACCTAAAAGAACCCAGAACGTTAGAGGAGTGTGTAAGAATATGTATAGACATCGAGGATAACCTAGGAGAGGAATTAGAACTCTCAAAGGTCTATAAGGACTCAGATTGTTCTTCTCTAGCATCCACAAAATTGTCTAATTCGATAGAGGACCTAGCAGAAAAAGTGGCCCAAAAACTAGGAGTTTCTAGTAAACAGGTGCCCAAGCTACCCACTAATGTACGTTGTTACACTTGTGGTGGAAATCATTTGGCAAATGTGTGCCCCAATGCACCTCAACCTCATGTCAACCCTAGTGGCCAATATTGCACAATTGAGAGAAGATACACGAATCATACGGCTCAGGACTGCCCATACAACAAACAAACCGTGAGACAGAACTACCCGCAAACATACCAGCAGCCAGGTAGGTATCAAGGCCAATACAATGCTCAAACTTATTACTATAGGCCTCCTCAGAACTACCCATACCAGGCTCAACAGAGACCTCAACCCGTCTTAGCTCAGCAGCCACCCCCACCAGCGAATGTCATCTCTGTCAAATACGCTGCTGCAGAAGAGAACCTAAGCAGGGCCTTAGTGCCTTCTTCACCCTTGATCACAGAAAGTGACCCGAACTCAAACAGTTTTGACTCTACTCATGTAACTAGTCCACCCGCTTATTACACGGAGTCACCAGAACATGTGGAGACATATCATTATGATAGTCCTCCAATGGAACCTAGCTGGGAGCCAGACTATGCAAATGTGATGTACACAAACCCAAACCCAAACCCACGGCCCCAACTGAGACAACAGAGACCACAGGGCCCTAGAGGACCATGCTTTAGGTGCCAAGGAGATCATTTCATAAAGGATTGCCCACATCCCCCAATAGCAAGGCAATCACAGTACTATAGCATCCAAGGCTTTTGTGCCGACTGTGGCAAAGAGCACATAATCAAAGATTGTCCTAAGAACCCAGTCAACACTACCAATGTGACACCGATCAACGTGATAGGTATTGTAAACAACGCAGATGGATCCAACCCTACATACGTGCCTATCCAAGCTATAACCAGAGCCCAGGCGCTCTTACAAAACCAACAGCTTAATCAAGAGAAAGTAGCCGGAACTAGTGAAGTTGCAGAATTGAGTAGTAAAAAGACAAAATCTTGGAAAGATTCTAGAGAAAGAATCAAGAGAAAGTGGAGTAAAAAGATAAGTGAGTTGGAAGGAAGTCTAAGAGAATCTAGAGCCAAAATACAAGAATTGGCCTCACAGGAATTAAATCAAGAAAATCCAGCTCAGAAATCAGGATCACTCTTAGCGGAACCCATACCAGAAGATCTAGACATGATGTTTCGTGCATATCAGGCTAGAATAAAAGAGGGACCTCAAGTCACGGAAATGAGTAAAAACTACCCTCGAGCTGATCTAGAAATTGAGAGAACTAAACTTTGCATGAAAATGGTAGAATTAGCACAAGCCTTGTTTGAAGCCTCTAGATATCTTAATTGGAATAACATGGCGAAACCGGAATTACACTTTCAAGGACTAATGGAGAGGCTAGAACACTTGATAGAAAGCAAAGAGAAAGAGGATCAGCATAGGAACCCTATTGTCCCAGAGACACAGGAAAGGAATGCACCATCCCTGTCTCAAGTACCCAATACAGAAAGTCAAGACAATTTGTCTTCCATACATAGGTACTCACATGAATTTTTGAGGGAGATCCAAGAAGAGAAATGGAGAAAAGAACAAGGAACTCATCCTCCTATTCAAGAAATAAACGACTTGCAGGAACAATTTCCCCAAGACATCCCCTCTATTTACGATGATGTAGAGGTGGAGCAACTGAGTGAACCCACAGGATTTGAATCTAATTCTTTACAAGAATTACCTCAGTTCACAGGACCTTGGGAAGCAAAGTCTATTAGTATGAGAGCACCCAAGATAATAGTGAGGAATGAAGAGTCAGTGATCCCTAGGAACACGGAAGTGATCAAGAATACGAAAGTACAGTGTAATCTCACTCTGGAGGAATTGTTAAAGGTAAAACCAGAATTGTGGAAGCACGTAGCAAATCAATTCCCTGAGCTAGCTACCACACCCTCTCAGATAGGATCACATAAGAAGGTACCAGAGATACCCGTCGAAAAGATTGGAGACGTAAGCGAAGGAGAGGAAGGTAACACATATCTTCCAATAACCCATCAGGGCTACACCACGAAGGCCATCTTAGATTCAGGAGCCGGAGTAGCCATTGCTACCACCGCTTTGTGGAAACGTTGGGGTAAGCCAGCACTCAGACCCACCAGGATGAAGCTACAAATGGCTGATGGACACATAGAAAAACCGTTAGGCTTACTAGAAGGCATATCTCTCACCACTTGTGGTGTAGAATTTGAGCATACCTTTGCCATTTGTGACTTCACGAAAAATCATGCATATGAGATGATATAGGGACGACCATTCATGCGTCAATTGCAAATTGTACAAGATTGGGGAACTAATTCTTTGTACTTGCAACATTTAGGAGTGACTACCAAAGTCAACCTTAAAGACTATTCACATAGAGATGTACCCCCAATACAATGGAATACCATCCATAAGACACCAGTAGAGACAGAATCCGTGCACTCATTAGAATCAGATCCTTCTTGGTTGCATGAGGATACCCATTTATGGATGTGTAAAGTAGCCAAACAAGAGGAAGAGCGGTTAGAAGCCAGGACCTTAGGTGCGGAACAACATCCACGAACCCTTCAAGATCCAGCCTATGCACCTGTAGTATTCCCAGACGAAGAGTTTGAACCCCATGGTTGGGCAGAAATCCTAGCAACCATGGATGTAGCCATCAATGAAGAACAATGGACACCCCACTGTGACGAGGATGGCTATGACATTTCAGTTTTCACGATAGAACCAATCATGGGCGATGCAATTTTAGAAGAGTGTGAACCGAACACTGATGCATTCGAGGATGCAAGCGATTTCGATCTAGAATCAATTCTCATGGACCCACCCTTTGCATCAGAGGAAGAATATTTCTACGAAGTAGAGACTCACACTCAGAGACACGAGGAAAGTACGAATGAAGTGAGATTAGCCACGGAAGTGACTGATAAGAGTGAAGGCAAGAAAAGAAAGAAGAAAGAAGCCATGACAGAAAAAGAAGAATCTTTATTCGAAGTACCCGAGAACTTCAAGAAGTATGAAATCGAAGATAGAAGAATCATGGTACGAATGCCTAATAGAAAAGCGAATGATGGACAAGTATATGATAACCGAGAGAAAACCAAGAAAATAATAGTTGCCATAGAAGGAGAAGAAGAAAAATGCACATTCATAGGGCATGATTTGACGAAGGATGAAGAAGAAGAGTTAGTTGCCCTATTGCGCGAATATAGAGATGTTTTTGCTTGGAGTTACAAAGATTTGAAAGGAGTAGATCCAGATATATGTTCTCATAGAATCCCTATGACTCCAGATGCAAAACCGACAAAACAAAAACCTTACACGTATAATGATAACTACGCTGCGAAGATTAAAGAGGAGATAGATCGCTTGATAGAAGCAGGATTCATTTACGAAATTGAGCATACCGAATGGGTATCCCCCATTGTGGTTGTGCCCAAGAAGAATGGAAAATTGCGTGTGTGTATTAACCTTAAAAAAGTTAATGCCGCCACGATTAGAGACAGTTATCCTCTTCCTATCACAGAACATCTATTGGAAAGAGTTGCTGGCAAGGAAGTTTACAGCTTTCTTGATGGATTCTCAGGCTATAATCAAGTAGCCATTGCTCCAGAAGACCAACACAAGACGGCTTTTGCCACAGAATGGGGCATATTTGCATTTCGTGTAATGCCATTTGGCTTAACAAATGCACCCGCCACTTTCCAGCGACTTATGTGTCATGTTTTTAAGGAATTTTTACGCAAGAGCTTGGAAGTTTATGTCGATGACTTATGTGCTCATTCAAATGTAAGGCAGAAAAATATCCCAGAGTTAAGACAAATATTTGACAAATGTCGAGAATATCAGGTTTGTTTGAACCCAGAAAAATGCGTTTTCATGGTCAGACAAGGCAAAATTCTAGGACACATTGTGTCAAAAAATGGAATCTCTACGGACGAGGAAAAGGTGAAGGTAATTGCAGAATTACCAAGACCAACTAATGTGAAAGAGGTACAGGCATTTATGGGCCATTGCGGTTATTATAGGAGATTCATACACATGTATGCAATCATAGCCAAGCCTCTGTACTCTCTTTTAACCAATTTTGAGTAGACAGATGAATGTGAAAATTCATTCAATGAACTTAAACGACGCTTGTGCTCAGCACCTATATTGACCACCCCAGATTGGAGTAAGCCATTCCATGTACATGTGGATGCATCCAATTATGCCATAGGATGCGTGTTAGCACAACCCACGAAGGAAGGTAACATAGATCTACCCATAGCTTACGCGAGCAGACAACTGAACGCAGCAGAAAGAAATTACACCACGACGGAACGAGAGGGATTAGGAATGATCTACGCGGTAAAGAAGTTTAGGCACTACTTGTTGGCCAACAAATTCAAGTTCTTTACAGATCATCAAGCCCTATTATACTTAGTCAACAAACCATGTAACACAGGACGCTTGATATGTTGGTTTCTATTACTCATGGAGTATGATTTTGAAGTGGTAGTCAGGAAAGGAAAGACGCATCTTAGAGCCGACCACCTTTCAAGATTAACCTCAGGAGAAGCTCCTCAAGGAATAGCCGATGAATTACCAGATGCATACCTGTTTAACCTTGAGATAGCTCCAGAATGGGCTAAACCTATAGTCCCTATTCTGACATACGGACCCAAGAATCCTAGGATAAAGATCAAAGAGGGAGAGATTACCAAGTCTCAGAGATACCAAATAATGGCAGGAAGCATATATAAACAGGATAATCAAAAGATTCTTGCTTGCTGTGTAGATGAATCAGAACATGCGAATTGGTTGCAATTAGCACACATAGGTGCATTAAAGCAACATCATTCAAAACATAGAACACTACAGACTCTGCATAGATTAGGAGTATATTGGCCTACGATGGAAGCAGATGTCTACAAGTTGTGTAAGGAATGCCATGTTTGTTGTGAAAGACCACCAGTAGAGCATGCTACATTGTATCACGTGTCTCTCACACCAGACTGGAGTGAACCATTAGTGACATACTTGAGGACGAACACATTCCCTCAAGGAATGACCTTAGCTCGACAACGTAGTCTAGAGCAGGAAGCTCACGACTATTCACTTATTGGCGATAATCTATACAAAAGAGGACGAGATGGATATTTAAGACAATGTGTTCATGAAAGCAATTATCTGAGCATACTAGAGACTGCACACCAAGGTGTTGCAGGAGGTCATTTTGGACCAGATAGGATAATCAAAGCCATTCTCTTTGCAGGATTATGGTGGCCCACTCTTCACATGGATGCTCATACCTATGTAAAGAGATGTGATGTGTGCCAAAGAACTCAGTTTCCTACTCGCAGAGATGAAATGCCATTGAAACCCATGATGGGCGGACGTGCATTTTCTAAGTGGGGTATAGACTTTGTAGGACCCATCAACCCCCCTGCAAAAGGTACACATGCGGAATACATTATTGTTGCCACAGATTATCTAACCAAATGGGTAGAGGCAAAAGCCACAAAAAAGAATGATGCACACACGAGGGCAAAATTCTTATTTGAAAATGTCTTTACAAGATATGGATTGCCTATAGAGTTAGTGAGCGATCGAGGCACTCACTTTCTAAACCAAGTCATTGAATATTTGTTACAGGATTTTATGGTGATTCACAAGAAATCTGCACCATATCATCCTCAGGCCAATGGTCAGGCTGAAAGCACTAACAAGATATTATGTACCGTACTGACAAAACTAGTGAACAACAAACGTTCAGATTGGGACAAACAGTTATACCACGCTGTTTGGGCATATCGAGTGGCCTACAAGACCGTACTCAATGCAACTCCCTTTCAGATGGTTTTTGGTCAGAATGCAGTGCTTCCTTTGGACTTCTTGATACCGACACTTAAGGTTGCACAAGAACATCAGTGGACCGGCCATGAATTATCAGCAAGAATAATGGACTTGGAACGATTAGGAGAAACCAGGCTAAAGGCAGCAGCAGGAATATACGCAGCGAAGAAGCGACAGAAAGCATATTTTGATGCACATGTGAAAGATAAAGGCCTAAAAGAAGGAGATTTAGTTCTAGTATATACGCTGAAACAGCACGCGCGGAAGTTAGAAAAGCGAGGTTATGGACCTATGATCATTAACAGACTCTCGACGAGCGGAGCAGTACAGTTAGCCACCTTAGAAGGAGATATAATGCCTAATTACATTAGTGGCTGTAGAGTCAGGTTATATCAAGAACCTCTTACTGAGGATATGCTTAGACGACTCACGTTGGCAAAGAAGCGTAAGGAGGAAGAAAATAGAATACGAGCGGAAGCTCAGGCAGAAGCCATAGAACGCATTAAGCGCATGAAGCTAAGAAGACAAGGACTAGGGAGAGAACATTATAACCATCGGGAAACACCACCCAGATACCCCACCTTCCATTGTGTCTTGCTTGTCTCTTCGTTGTGTGTGTGTATGTGTGTGTGCATCTTTGTGCTTCTCACCTTCACTCTCACATCATCTCACGTTCACGATCTTCATATCACTCCTACCTCTCCCACGGATTGACAATTAAGGAGGTGAAGCTTCTTAACGTGGTACTTACCATTGTGCTAGAGCAACACCAAATTTGGCCATGTGTCAAGTAAAGTCAACCACTCATCCTAGCATAGTGGACAGGAGACCATTCGTTACAGTTAGGCTAGAGCACGGTAAACATAGCCAAGAACTCAGGGCTTTGATTGACTCAGGTGCTGCGACTAGTGCGATTAGATGGTCCCACTATAAGGATTCAGGAATAGAAATGAGGCCAATTGAGGCATATCTCATAGGCCTAGGAGGCATGGAAACCCCTTGCATGGGTGAGGTGGACCTTCCTATCCTCATTAAGGATTTGACGATGACAGCGAAGCTACTAGTGTGCCATGATGACGACCTGATAGAACCCCTAATCCTTGGCCAAGATTGGCTATACGATCACTCAGTGGACCTAAATCTTAGACAAGGCTCCTTGCAGATTGGAACCTTAGAGCAGAAGCGAGTGATACCGCTTGACTTCCCTAACGGCATTCCGCTTGACGGTTGTGACCCTAGACCCTACGGAACACATGCGACGGAAGACAGGAAGATTTTTGAGCAGACCAGTCACGTTACGTCTACACCAACCCACTCGGGCTTGGCTATAGACAGTTGTCAATCAGAAGGACGACAGGAGATCTTCCCTGGGACTTCCTGCAAACTAGAAGAGACAGTTACCCAACCGCAAGGGCAGAAGGGCACAATCAGAGGTCAGGTGGGTTGCATCAGCGGCCAAATGAGCACGACACCCTGCGGTGCTCATCCTTCCAAACTTGTTGCGGACTGGCCTAGATTACAGTTAAATAAGGCATCACTTCCTAATGGGCAGGTCACGCAAGTGTTGGATCTCCCTTCTTTTCCAAAGCAGAGCGTCCATCCGACCTCTCTACCTCAACCACAACAGAGTCAACCACGACGAAGGAACCCAGACCGACTGCAGTATCGGAGGAAACAACAAGGAAAGCAGTTTAGGCCACCGAAAGGAAGCGGCACCAGACAAATATGGGTGCCAAAAGGACAAAAAGCACCAAAGAACTCCAGCCAAGCAGAAATCGACAAAAAAAGGGCAGTACAGAAACAGAATCGATATCCACCATCCCCTCGACCTTCTTCTACAGGTCCGAGCATTCGACAGATTTGGATCGCCAAGAAGTATCTTATCAATCGACCCACACCCACGCAGATTTGGGTACCCAAACCATGTATCATAGCTCAACCCATAAGCCATGTAATATATAACACCCACAACTCATTTCATCCCTCGATACCACCACACCCGACACCACCCTTTGCCCCTCAGCAGAAACCCACCACCCACTCCAAGATCCTTAGGAAATGGATACCGAAACGTGTCCAACCGTTTTCCCCTAACCCATTGTCTAACTACCCCCCGACTAACATACAACCTTGTACTAAATCACTAACCTTTAAACCTTGTATAAATTCACACACCATCATCACACATCATTCATAATCTCATCTTATCAAGAAATGTATGCATGATCTGAAATGTGTAGGAGTCTAGAAACCTGCACTAGGGCTGCAAGAAAACATTGCATCCACCACATCACAACACTTGGCTACACGGGTTACGCATCAGTTATGGAAAGGGATTGCGGTCTCACTTTAATGGGATCATGATTAATTTCCATGCTAATGTGTTAATCTTTTGTAGCAGATCTTTCTCACTAGCGCATCAGCCACCATGCAAACTGACGAAGGAACATCAGGAGCAGGCCCCAGTGTAGCGGCTGTGCCCCTCAACGTGCTACGAGCAGAGTCCCACCCGACCGCTCCACCACCGGAATTTCAGGGATTTCCAGGGCCCATGCCTATCGACAATCCACCCATGGGCTACACCGAAAAGATACACAGGAACTCTCATTGGTTTCAGGGCCTTGCAGGACCCCTTGCGGACGCGGACTTTATATTTGAATCCTCTCTGACATTTGATGACCGCACGTGGGGAAAATACCAGTTTTTCTCCAGAGAGTTCGAAGCCCTACAGAGCACCCAGGATTTAACTCATGTTTGGGCCAGAGCAGGCTTCACAGAATACTTCAGTGATCCTCTGCCCAAACCGGATTTTTACAGGTGCTATTACTTAATCACTACCTTGCTGGCATCAGAGAATAAGGACATCCCAGGAACCTTCATATTGCCTACTCTAGTGGATGATCCACCTTACAAGAGATTTTATCTCTCTAAGGACTTAATCAGAGCAGCCATCAAGATTCATGGCACCCACACACCCACAGATCGAGAGAGATTAATTCCAGAACCGATGAAACGTGGGGATGTCACTAAGTGGGAGGAGATTTCGGCCATTACACCTGAGCTGTCCAAGCCACTACGGATATGCATGCAACATTTCGCATTCCCAGCTCAGGACAGATTTACTATGCCACATAAACGAATCTGGTTTGGTTTGTATTTGGCATGTACGGGACCTCAAACAGTTGATCTGGCAAGCTGGATCATAGATCAAATGTATCTGGCACAGCACAGATGGGAGCGCAAGAAGGTGCTTAATGGATGTTGTGCGCTGACCAGAATTGTTTATATGTGCTTAGCTTATGACTTGCCCATCGAGCGTGCATTAACAGGAGAAGAACTGAAGGCATTCAAAGGCACAACGAAGAAAGCCAGGAAGCCCAGTCGAACACGGGCAGGTAAGCGCATGAGAGGCACCATTCCTTGCCTTCAAGTGCCAGAGTCGCCATCACCACAACCCTCTCCAGAGCGACCACAGACAGAAGCTGCTCCCACTGTACAACCTATTCGCATAAGGTTGTCCAGACCAGTGGTTACGGAGGCCACCACTAGTACCGCTGCACCTCAGGCAGCTGCCACCGCAGAACCCACCACCACAACAGCAGAAGCTCCCACCACTATTGGTGCGGAAGCGTTTTCTTTCCCGATACCACATATGGAGGCCGACCCAATAAACACGACATTTGATTTTGAGATGCCTGATGCATTCTCAAACGAATTCCAGTATTCAGAAGCACAACTGTTCTCCCAGGAATATGAACGTCCCAGCTACCCTACCACACCACGAGATCTGCCACAGGGACAAGCTGTGTCGAGCTCTGAAGAAGAAAGAACCGAAACAGACGACGATGAAAGCGACGATGAAGCCAGCCAGGGCTCACAAGACGGACAGACAGATGGCCAAGGCCAACAAACTGACGCGCACGGCGACACCAGCACATATGAAGAAGAGACTTTCGAAGCCGCAGCGTACACGCTGGCCATAAAGAAATTATATCGCACGATGGAGAAAGTCTGGGCTCGGAAGAAGTTAACTGAAGAAGAGAGCCAGGCATTAATTGAACAGGAACTCATCTCCGGAGGATTCAAAGACGCATACATCAAAGGGTTCAGAGAGTTAGTCAAATCAGTAGGCTCCCATGAAGCACTCAGGTTTTTACAAAGAAAGCAACTACCACAGTTTGACCCCCGCCGAGTGCGACTACTTTCAAAGCCTGGAGAGTATATTCGCATACCAACAGGAGCTCAGTCTTCAGCGCAAGCCCGGGAGGCACGCCTCGTCCCCGAAAGTTCATTGACCGCAGAACCCATCCTTGTAGATTCCCCACCCCGTACTACCATTGTACATACCACTACTATCCTCGAAATAACATCCACCCCTTCTACTCCTCTCTCACCTCATCTTTCACCAACCCATCCCGTATCCCCCGCACACCCACCTGCTTCTCCCACATCCATACCTGTACAAGGCAACATAGCCACAACCTTTGCCCTGCCCATTCAGACCACCATGCCCACACCCAGCCCTTCGTATCTACATGTTAACCCCTTCACCCCTTCATCTTTCCCCGCGTTTCCCCCACCTCTAAGAACCCCATTCCCCTTTCTAACCCCACTAACCTTCTCACCAGTTTCACCTCCCCAACCCACCATAACCCCTATTTCCCCTTTTCACCAAGCTGCTTCAGCCATTCCCCCTGTAAACTACACTGCATTTGTAAATCCCGTATTCACACCTACACAACCACCCACAATCACACCACTTTTCACAATCACAACACTAAACACGTCCAATGGTATGGACATATCACCATCCACCTCACCACCACCCACTCCACTCACAACACCCTCATATTTAGGCACGTCACAATTTTCCACAATCACCACTGCATCCACTGTCCCAACCCCATTTCCCATTCCCACTGCATCTACTCCCACTGCATCCTCATTTAGCACTTCACTACTACTATCGCCCACCATAGACACCGCATTTCAACACATGTTCACATGCATGACGCAAGTCCGCGATGAGTTTGCATCACTCGGCACCAACTATCAACAGCTGCAGAAGACGACGAATGAACTACAAACGCAGCTTAATTCGTTATCAATTGAGAACGCCTCACTGAACAGCCGATACCAAGATTTACGAGAGGCCTATCACAAATTAGAACTAGAGAGTGAGGAGAAAACCAAAGAGGCCACCGCGGATTTGGATAACCTACTTCGAGCCCAGACCGTCCGCAATGCAACGCTCACTAGAAATATGGGCTTACTAAGAAGACACTTAGCCGCAGCAAAAGAGGAGACCCAGAGACTCCAAGAGCAGAATAGAGAGAACTTGGAAGCGGCTTTAGATCATCCAGAACAGCCACTAAGTCCGAGCAGATTCAAGGCAATCCCATCCGAGTCGATGCGGATGTTGCTAGATGATCATGTGCGATTGCTCGAGGACTATGATCGTATGAACGAAGAACATCAAAAGTTAAAGGAAGATCACAAACTGCTACAGCTCAGAGAACCAGCAACACAACAAGTACACGTAGCAGCAGAATTACCAGCGCCTGCGGACCCTGCCCCTGAAATTTTAGAGGAACTTAACGCACTCCGGGCCCAGGTAACAAATCTTGAATCTAGAATTGCAGTCTATGAAGCACCACCAAGGCCAGACTCCCCACCTGAGCTACCAGCTGAGGAAGGAACCGTCACTATCCCGGTGGAGGAGACATTTGAAGAGGCTTACGAACCGATACCCATCCCAGGCGGACGTGTCACGGCCGAAGGCCAGATGACCTATGAATTACCTACCCCCGCGTGGATGAAGACAGTGGAAGAACTCGGAACGACACACTCGGCCAGAGTAGAGGCACAGCTACATGCCATGGCCATAATTGAAGAGAAAATTTTACAGTCACCATTCTTTGCTCAATTGGCCCCGCGACGATACATATCTGGGCATGAGCTCCAATATAAACCGTACTTCATGTTAATGGCTGAATACCAATTAGCCATCGAGAAAGAAACAGGCATGAAACCCACGCATGCCACTCAATTCGAGCCAGAGGACTTGCCACCAAGGGCGCAGAGAGGTGAAATCCTTCAACCAGATTGGCGCAGAGATTTATTGCAAAACTATCCCGAGATGATGAGCACATGGGTAAAAGCGCCGCTGCACTTAAAATTTAATCCGTGCTGGGGACCAGTACCACGACGCCGCTCTTGGACTGCCTTCGCTATTAAGCTACAGAACAATAAGCAGTGCCAAGACTGGCTGAACTATCCCTATTTCAAGCCACCAATCGAGTTACCCACAATAGGCTACATGATGGCGACGATCTGCCACTGGCTCCCTAGGTTAAAGCATATGGATGATATTGCCGCGCACATGACTGTCAAAATCTTTGACATGATGCAGATGGTCTTTAAAGTCTTCCGACGCATCAAGGCTCCCCATGTAAACACCCCGGGCTTTGAGCATGGCAACTTTGATTTAGTCTATGATATGAGCACAACGCCATCGCTACGGGTGTGTTACGCCTGGCACTACAGGATCAAATATCTACCGGCATGTTACAAGCAGACATTCGAAGAAATGTTCACCACCGGCTTTTGGGAGTACCATTCAGAGGTATTTATAAGCAGGCCCACACACTTATTGCAATTATTCGCCTGTGAACGAATGGTGTACTCCACACATTATCAGCTCCCACCACCAGACGAGCCACAACCTATCGACTGGGAGAAACTCGAGGCTGATCTAGCCCGAGGTATTCGTATATCAGAGCACACCCTCGCTCAAGATCTCCTACAGAATTACATCCGGCAGACCTCACAACAAGGTTCTGTCAGGGACGACAGAAGCGAGAGGGAGGGGGGTGTTGGAAGCAGTCAGAGGCACAGACGCCACGGAAGCATGTGAAGACGAAGCAGGGAGCCAGGCGGATCAATCTTTCAAACAAATATATTAATTCTCCAAACATTCAACAGTGATTGTTATCACCAATTGTAACATATGTATCATAGAAAACCCCATTTTGTAATCCATAGCTCCATTTTGTGCAAGCCGAGGAGTCCTCGAGCTTGAGGAGCTTAGGTAGAATACTCGTACCAAATTTCGTTATTTTTAGACATCGTTTACCCTTCCAAATAGCCTCTAGGACCTATTTTTTAACTAGGCCGGTCACTAGATGTGAAACCGGTCAAAACTAGTCTAGAAACTATAAAAAGAGCTAGAGAGCTCATTTTTGAGGTTGGTTCATTTTGGTTAGTGTGAGCTTAGAGCTGGTTTGAGCTTGTAAGAGTATTCTTGAGTAATAGAGCTAATTCCCCACCTTCCATTGTGTCTTGCTTGTCTCTTCGTTGTGTGTGTGTATGTGTGTGTACATCTTTGTGCTTCTCACCTTCACTCTCACATCATCTCACGTTCACGATCTTCATATCACTCCTACCTCTCCCACGGATTGACAATTAAGGAGGTGAAGCTTCTTAACGTGGTACTTACCATTGTGCTAGAGCAACACCAAGATTGAGCAAGTACATGATATCTTCCAATCTTGCACCCAAAGTAAGCAACACAAGGCTCCCATTCCCAAGGAGAATTCCCCTCGAGCTAGGAACCCTCTAGCCCTAGTCCGCATGGATCTTTGTAGACCCATGAATACCCCTTCACTAAGTGGATCCATCTACTTCTTTGTCCTAGTAGATGATAATTCAATATATATTTGGGTATACATTTGGAAGTCCAACATAGATACATTTTCCAAGTTTTGACAATGATTTTCTCAAGTTGAGAATGAAGCATCCATTTTAGTAAAGACTATAAGATCCAAGTGAGTTCACCAATCATGAGGCTTTGATCATTTCTTAAAGTAAAAGGGAATCAAGAGGCAAGTCACTTAACCTCACATTGCATCTCATAATGGAGTAGCTGAGATATTTGAATCATAATAGAAATGGCATGCACTATTCTTCACAAAAGAGCATTACCATTCAAGTTTTGAGCCGAATCAGTACACATTGTAGTGCACATCATCTATAGAGGCTTCACAAGTGCATTACACAAAGTCACCATTTGAAGCCTACTATGGATGCAAGCCCAATTTCAATTGCTTTAGAATATTTGGAAGTGATGCTTTTGTAAATGTGCCAAAGGAAGATTGAAGCAAGTTACAATCCAGGTATAAGAAACATCTCTTCATTGGCTATAGTAAACAATCTAAATTTTATGTATTGTATGATCTTGAGAATGATTCCAACGCCATCTCAAAATATGTCATATTTGATGAAGCTTCTAAATACTCAACCAATGATCCAAATTCAAGTTTGAGTCCACCCATCTACACTTCAGAGGGGGACACAATTATTTCCAAGCAAAACTCAAAGGCAAGTACTTCTCACCAATCTTAAAGGCTCATCAAAAAACAGCAACGTGCACAAAGTCACTACGTGAATTATGCACTTATGCACCAAATTCAATAGATTCTAGAGCCTTCCAACTACAAAGAATCTCAAGGACAACTTGAGTGGGAAGAAGCTATGCAAGTAGAGAAGGATGCAATTGCAAAGAACAACACTTGGACACATGTTCATAAGCCTTCAAATCATCAAGTCATTGGACTTAAGTAGCTATACAAAGGCAAGTACAAATAAGATGGTACATTAGACAAGTACAAAGCAAGAATTATAGCCAAGAGATATAAGTGAAAGCACGGCATTGATTATGAAAAAACCTTTGCCCCTACTACAAGGTTTATGTTGATGTCTGAAACATCACAAGAAATGAATTAATGTGACACTAGAACACCTCTATGGTCACCATTAACTCAATGCTTCTCCAAACTTTGAAAAATGATAGCTTAAACTAAGATCTTTGCTTCTTCAAAAATTTATAGTCACTAAAATGACATACCCTCACTCTTTTGCTTATTTCACTTAGGAAAGATATTATTTCTCGAGGATCTCTTGGTAGATAAAGATAGAAGAGAAGAGATTTCCAACAAGCTATTTTTTGCAAGAAATGGATCACTACAGTTCAAGTTATGACCTTCACAATATCACCCTATATGAGTTAACAAATCTAGAAATTTTGCCCGTTTTAGTAAAATTGAATATCTAAAAATGCAAATTCGATGCCTAGCATCGACTTGCAACCAAAATTCGATGTCAGGCAACAACTTGGTGCTTTTTCAGCCACTTTTTCAGTGTCAAAAATACCCCGTAAACACAAGGTATGAACAAAACCACTTTTATGTGGGAAGTCGATGCTAGGCATCGACTTTATGCTGAAACTTGATGCGAGCATTGAGTTGCTCCACAAAGCTCATGTTTTAAGAAGATACAACAACAAGTAAAACTTAAAAAATGAAAACAATGACTTATCAACACAAACTCGATGCCAGGCATCGAGTTGCTTGGAAAACTTGAACTTTTGAACTCATCACACAGTAGGCAAGCATGGAGATGATGGAGAGACTCTCATACACTGAACTTTACTTAGTTCTTCTCATAGCTATGAAAAACTCAAAAGCTTACAGGTGCTTTCTCACTCAAAGAAGCTCGACTATACTCAGTCATACAAAATAAACTCCTACTAACATTTTCTCTCATCGCTTCAGTTGATACAAACTAACTTTTATAGTTTTTCTCAATCTCGTGACTTTTAGAAAACTTCTAGAACTAAAGTGAACTAACTTTACAAATATAATACACTTGTGAATTTGTCCCTTCACATAGGCATGTGGTTTTCTTCTAAAGCTTTGACCTTCAAATATATGTCCAATTAGTGATTGTTTCTCCAATAGCTCCCCCTCAATCACTAATTGACATTCTCTATTTCTTCATATCATTTTCTTTTCTTTTACTCTTGCCATGCTTTTGAATCTGCTGGTCTTAACACCATCCAAGCTCTTTATCATTATGTCTACTATCTGATCTTTTGTAGAAATGTACTCCACTTAAATTTCTTTCTCCATTACCTTTTCTCTCAGGAAATGATAAATGTATCTCTATATGTTTTGTTCTTGCATGAAATACTGGATTTGCTGCAAGATAAAATGAACTCATATTATCTCCATGTATTGTAGGTATACCTTAATCAACGCCCAAGCTTTTGAATAATGTCTGCATCCATATGACCTCCTTAGCTGCTTTACAAGCCTTTTGTACTCAGCTTTAGTTGATGATAATGCTACTGTATGTTGTTTCTTTGAACACCAACTTACAAGCTTATCACCAATATATATCATGTAACCATGAGTTGATCTTCTGTCATCTTGATTACCTACCCAATTTGAGTCATTATATGCTCTCAACTTCAAATCTAATGTAATAGGATAATACAATCCTTCCTTTATAGTTCCTATGATATATCTGAGAAATCTTTGTCCTGCAATCCAATGTGGGTCCTTTGGACAATGCATTAATTGTGACAAAACTTCCACTGCATAACTAAGATCAGGTCTTGTTAGTGTAGCATAAATCAAACTACCCACAAGAGATTGATACTTCCTCATATCTTTATATTCTACACCATCATATTTACTGAGCTTGTGGTTGAATTCCAGTGGAGTTGAGGCTTCTCTGCAATTTTCCATTCCAAACTTCTTCAACAAGTTCAAAAGATACCTTTCTTGTGACACATATATGCCATGATCTGTATAAGTGACTTCCATTCCAACAAAGTATGACAACTTTCCTAGGTCACTGATCTTGAACTCTTTCTCAAGTAATCTTTTCACCTCCTTGATTCCTTCATCTAAAGTATTTGTGATTATAATGTCATCTACATAAATACAAATGTAGATTGTACCTTCATCTATTCTTTTGATGAGTAGACTTGGATCTACTTTTGAACTTTGATACTCAACGTCATTGAGATACTTCATCATTCTATAGTTCCATGCTCTTGGAGCTTACTTCAATCCATAGAGTGCTCTTCTCAATCTGCAAACAAAATTTGGATACCATGAATCTATAAACCCTTGAGGTTGTTCCATGTATACCTCATCTCATATGTATCCATTCAAGAATGCATTCTTTATATCCAATTGACTTAGATTCCATCCTTTTGAAGCTGCAATAGTAATGATTGTCCTTATAGTTGACATCTTAGCTACATGACTGAATGTCTCATCATAATATATGCCATAAGTTTGGGCATAGCCTTTCACCACTAGTCTAGCTCTATATCTAGCTATACTTCCATCTGCAATCTTCTTCACTTTATAAACCCATTTATTTCCAATTACCTTCTTACCATTGGTTTAGAAACAAGTTCCCATGTCTTGTTCTCCTCTAGTGCATTGAATTCTTCCTTCATTGCTTCTTACCGTTTTCTTCATCATAGTTTTGAGGTTCTTCATCATCTTTGACCATGTAAGCATAATTCTTCTAAGTTATGTAAGAAGTATCATAAGAATACCTTTCTGGTTGCCTTCTAGTCCTGCTTGACCTTCTTGGTTCACATTCTTCATATGTATCTGGATACACCTCTTCATCAGATATAGGAGCTTCTTCATTTCTTCTTGTTAATCCACTTCTAGATGTACTTGCTTGCATATAGTCTTCATCTTCATTCACCTCCACAATTGATTTTCCTTTCTCACATCTTCTTACCTCTTCTTCAAATTCTTCAGTTGTATGACTTTGATCTGCATACCAAATTTTTTGTTCATCAAATGTAACATCTATAGAAATAAGAAATTTTTGGTTATAGGATTCCACAACCAATAACCCATTTGCTTTTTGTCATTATCGGTGCAAAATATGCCGCAATAACTAAGTTAAAGTGATATTAGAACACCTCCACAATCATCAGTAGCTTAGCAAACTTTCTAAAACTGAAAACTTTATCATTGTACTTAATGAAACTCAAAAATTCACTTTCCAGAAATTTGCATCTTTTCTTCTAGCTTCAATTCTGATCTGATTTACCTCAGTTTTACAATTCTTTTGTTTGTTTACTATTAGAAATTCTTACTGCCACTTAACTCCATCAAAAACTGTGTTGTAAACTCACCGTAATATCACCGTAATCTTATCGGAATATCCCCGGAATGTTACTGTAATTTCACCGGAATGTTACCAAAATCAACTGCAATTTTGTTTGAAGTTACTTCAAATGATTGTAAATGAAGTAAAGAAGTAATACTTGAACTTTGTTCAGTAATTGAACTGTATCTAAAATTTGAGAAGTATCTTGATCAATTTGAGATACCTTTAATATTAGACTTAGTACTCTGAGTACATGTCCCATTTCACAGAAATCTTTTGATCAATTTGTAGTTGAAGATAGTAGCTTCAAAATGAGCTATTAGTCATGAAAAACTTTACACTATACTGTGAGATCCGGCTTGTAGAAGTACAGTAAGATGTGAGCTGAAAAACTCGTAACTGACAACTAATTTTCATATTGATATGAAGAATACTTAGATTTCTTCACACAAGAAGAATATGCTCAAATTCTTCTACACAAACATATGTTTTCTATTAGAGAAGATGTGTACAGAATATCTTGGCCTTACTCCGCTCATAGCCATGGAAAACTCTCCTATGCTGAGTAGTTCTTCCTTACCATCTCTCTCAGAGAAAAAAATCCCAACAAATCTATCTCATGCGCACTTTTTCTATCTATCTCTCTCTCTTATTCAAAACTAACTTATATATACATATCTGCTTGATGCTCTGAGATTCAAAACTCGTAATTCTAGAAGTTTCTATGCACTATATTTCAAGCATGAATTTGTCTCTTCACTAAGGCTTGAATTTTTTAATGCTTTGTTTCCGCTTCTCTTCGTCTTTCTATATCCTTCATATGCCTTCATGTCTTTATGTCTAATTAGTGAGTGAATATTCAACAGCTCCCCCTCAATCACTAATTAGCATCCTTTGTTCTTTCATATATCCTTCTTTTCTTTTATTCCTGCCATTCCTTTGAATCTGCTTGTCTTTACTCCATCCAAGCTCTTTGTCATAATATCTGCAATCTGATCTTTTGTAGGAGTGTATACTATTTCAACCTCCTTCTCCATTACCTTTTCTCTCAAGAAACGATATTGAATCTCTATGTGCTTTGTTCTTGCATGAAATACTGGATTTGCTACAAGATACAATGAACTCATATTGTCTCCATGTATGATAGGTATACCTTGATCAATACCCAAGCTTTTGAACAAGGTATGCATCCATATCACTTCTTTAGCTGCTTCCACAAGTCCTTTATACTCGGCTTCAATTGATGATAAAGCCACTGTATGTTGCTTCTTTGAACACCATTTGAGAAGCTTATCTCCTATGTATATCATATACCAATGTGCTGACCTTCTATCATCTTGACTTCCTACCCATTCTGAGTCACTGTATGCTCTCAACTTTATATCTGATGTAAAAGAATAATATAATCCTTCCTTTATGGTTCCTTTGATATATCTAAGAAATCTTTGTCCTGCAATCCAATGTTGATCCTTCGGACAATGCATAAACTGTGAGAGAACTCCCAACTGCATAAATGTTAGTGTAGCATAAATCAAACTTCCCAATAAAGATTGATACTTCCTCATATCTTCAAATTCTGCACCATCATATTTACTGAGTTTATGATTGACCTCAAGTGGTGTTGAGGCTTCTCTGCAATTCTCCATGTTAACCAAACATCATTCTCCATTCCAAGAAAATATGATAGGTCTCCTAAATCACTTATCTTGAATTCCTTCTCAAGTAATCTCTTCACCTCCTTGATTCCTTCATTCGAATTTCCTGTTATTATAATATCATCTACAAAAATACAAATGTAGATCATACCTTCATCTGTTCTCTTAATGAGTAGACTTGCATCTGCCTTTGAACTTTGATATCCAAGATCATTGAGATACTTTACAAGTCTATAATTCCAAGCTCTTGGAGCTTGTTTTAATCCATAGAGTGCTCTTCTTAATCTGCAAACATGATTTGGACAATTGGAATTAAAAAACCCTTCAAGTTGTTCCATGTAGACTTCAATTGATATATATCCATTTAGAAATGCATTCTTTATATCCAACTGACTTAATCTCCAACCTTTTGATGCTGCCATAGCAATCACTGTCCTTATAGTTGACATCTTTGCCATACGACTGAATGTCTCATCATAATCTATGCCATGCATTTGAGAATAGCCTTTACCACCAATCTGGCTTTGTATCTAGCTATTCTTCCATCTGCAAGCTTCTTAACTTTGTAAACCCATTTATTTCCAATCACTTTCTTACCATTTGGTTCTGGAACAAGTTCCCAAGTCTTGCTCTCCTCAAGTGCATTGAACTCTTCCTTCATTGCTTCTTCCCATTGTTTCTTACCTTTTGCTTCATTATAATTTTGAGGTTCTTCATCTTCCTTCACCATGTAAGCATAATTTTTCTGAGTCAAATAAGAAGTATCATAACAATACCTTGTCGGTTGTTTCCTTAATCTGGTTGATCTTCTTGGTTCATATTCTTCATGTGTATCTGAATACATGTCTTCATCAAATCTAGGTACATCTTTATTTCTCATAGTTGATCCAATCCTAGATGTACTTGCTTGCATATAATCTTCATCTCCATTTACCTGCATATGTGATTTACCTTTTTCATTTCTTCTTACCTCTTCTTCAAACGTTTCAACATTATGCTCTTTATCTGCATACCAACTCTTCTATTCATCAAATGTCACATCTCTAGAAACAATAAATTGTTTGGTTAAAGGACTCCATAGCCTATAGCCCATCTGTTTTTCATCATATCCAATGAATACATATTTATCAGCCTTTGGTTCAAGCTTATGTCTAAGTTGTGATTGTACATAAGCATAAGCAATTGATCCAAACACTTTGCAATGATCAAGTGTTGGTTTCTTACCCCACCAAGCTTCATAAGGAGTCATTCCATTTAAAATTGTACATGGTAATCTGTTTACAAGATATGTGGCTGTATTTATAGCCTCAGCCCAAAAATAATTTGGACAATTCTTCTCCTTTAACATTGCTCTAGCAAACTCAACCAAAGTTCGATTTCTCCTTTCTGCCACTCCATTTTTTTCAAGTGTATACCTGAAAGTTATTTCTCTTTTGATACTTGCATTCCAAAGATAATCATTGAGTTCTTGAGAGAAATATTCTCCTCCTCCATCAGACCTTAACCTCTTGAGTCTTTGACATGTAACTCTTTCAGCATATGCATGAAAATTCTGGATCTTCAACAAATACTCCTTCATTCGTAAATTTGACTTGAAAACCTTTCTCTAATATTTGTCCCACACTAATCAGATTCTTTGGGATTGTTGGAACATACAAAACATTTGTTAGCAGGTCAGCTCCACTCTTGCACTTCACTTTTCCAATTGAATGCACATTATGTTTTGTGTTATCACCTGTTTGTAATGTATGATTTGAAATGCCTTCTTCCAATTCTGATAATAATTCTATATTACCTGACAAATGATTTGAACAACCAGAGTCAATATAGAACACCTTGAGATCTTCATTCTCTGATACACTTATTGAATTCATCATCAATGTTGTATGATTATCATTCTGTGTATCATTTGCATAGTTGTAGTAGGTGGTGTTATAGGACTGATTCTGTCCCCAACTTCTTCCTCCACCTCTACCATATCCTCCTCTTTGGCTTTTTCTACCTCTGTGATATCTTCCGCCTCCGTCTCTGCTATTATTATTTTGATTCTGATTTGATCCTTGGAGATTATGCCAACAGTCATGAGCCAAATGATTGCTCAATCCATAGATCCAACAAGTCTTCTTGTTATTATTCTGATTACCTCTTCCTTTTGTATTACCTCTACTTTTACTTTTGACGTTACCTCTTCCTCTTGCATAATTTTCTTGAGTAGTCATCTCTTCTTCATCTTTTTCTTTACATTTATCATCTTTCTTCTTACTCTTTGCATACATAGCAGAACTATGTCGTTTATCTCCATCTATCTTCAAGTCTTGCTCAAATGTGAGCATTAGCCCAAGCAACTGATTTAAATCTGGTACAAAATGATTTAATGAAAGTTGAGTTGAGAGTACAAAAGGTTTCCACCTTTCATCTCCTCTCAATCCTGCAAGCAATTGTGCTATTAACATGTGGTCTTCAATATCCTCATCAATAGATCCAAGACTGTCTGCCAAGTCCTTCATCTTAGTGACATAATCACTAATGCTTTGACTTTGCTTTTTCTTGAACATTGTAAACTCTGACCATAAGCTAGCCTTCCTAGCTTTAGTAGTGTTTTGGAAACGATCTTCCAATGCATTCCATATATCTTCCGCTTTTTCCAAACCTCTAATGTGCGGTAGCAGATGATCTGTAATAGTATTGTAGATATAAGCTCTTGCAGTTGCATCTTTTTTCTGCCACAACTTCAAGGCTTCTAAATCTTCTTTCTTTGGTTGACTGTCGTCTCCAAAAGTAGGCTTCTTTTCTTCTCATGTCACATATATCATTAAATCCTTACTCATAAGTAAGGCTTCCATTCTCATTACCCATGCGGGATAATTATCTCTGTCCAATTTGTCAATAGAGATATGATCTTCCATAGCCTCCTTGTTTCTGTTGCAACCGTTTGTTGTTGATCACCTCAACTTTCACCTTTTCTATGAAGAATTCTTCAATTTCTCTTGTATCTTCACTTCTCTTTACTCTTGAGGACCTTTCTTCTCTGATACCACTTTTCAGCGTGAAATACGCCGCAAGAACTAAGCCAAAGTGATATTAGAACACCTCCACAATCACCAGTAGCTTAGCAAACTTTCCAAAACTGAAAACTTTATCACTGTACTTAGTGAAACTCAAAAATTCACTTTCCAAAAATCTGCATCTTTTCTTCTAGCTTCAATTCTGATCTGATTTACCTCAATCTTACAATTCTTTTGTTTGTTTACTATTAGAAATTCTTGCTGCCACTTAACTCCATCAAAAACTTTGTTGTAAACTCACCGTAATCTTACCGGAATATCGAATGTTACCGTAATGTCACCGGAATGTTACTGAAATCAACTGCAATTCTGTTTGAAGTTACTTCAAATGATCATAAATGAATTAAAGAAGTAATAAGAAGTAATACCTGAACTTTCTTCAGTAATTGAACTGTATCTGAAATTTGAGAAGTATCTTCATCAATTTGGGATACCTTTACTGTTAGACTTAGTACTCTGAGTACATGTCCCGTTTCACAAAAATCTTTTGATCAATATGTAGTTGAAGATAGTAGCTTCAAAATGAGCTATCAGTCATGAAAAACTTTACACTATACTGTGAGATCTAGCTTGTAGAATTACAGTAAGATGTGTGTCGAAAAACTCATAACTGTCAACTAACTTTCATACTGATATGAAGAATACTTAGATTTCTTCACACAATAAGAATATGCTCAAATTCTTCTACACAAACAGATGTTTTCTATTAGAGAAGATGTGTACAGAATGGCTTGGCCTTACTCCGCTCATAGCCATGGAAAACTCTCCTATTCTGAGTAGTTCTTCTTTACCATCTCTCTCAGAGAAAAAATTCCCAACAAATCTATCTCATGCGCACTTTTTCTATCTCTCTCTCTCCCTCTCTCTCTCTCTCTCTCATTCAAAACTAACTTATATATACATATCTGCTTGATGCTCCAAGATTCAAAACTCATAATTCTAGAAGTTTTTATGCACTATATTACAAGCGTGAATTTGTCCCTTCACTAAGGCTTGCATTTCTAAATGCTTTGTTTCCGCTTCTCTTCGTCTTTCTATATCCTTCGTATGCCCTCATGTCTTTATGTCTAATTAGTGAGTGAATCTTCAACAGTCATAAGCAATGAACACATGTTTTCTTGCCTTTGGTTCAAGTTTATGTCTAAGTTGTGATGGCACATGAGCATATGCAATTGATCCAAACACTTTACAATGATCTAGTGTTGGTTTCTTTCCCCACCAAGCTTCATATGGAGTCATTCCATTTAGAGTTGTACTTGGTAATCTATTCACAAGATATGTAGCTGTATTTAGAACCTCAACCCAAAGATAATTTGGACAATTCTTCTCTTTCAGTATAGCTCTAGCAAACTCAATCAAAGTCCTGTTTCTTCTTTCTGCTACACCATTTTGTTGTGGTGTACACTTGCAAGTTATTTCTCTCTTAATACCTGCATTCCAAAGATAATCATTGAACTCTTGGGAGAAGCATTCTCCCCCTCCATCAGACCTCAGTCTCTTAAGCTTTTGACCTGTGACTCTCTCTGCATATGCATGAAAATGCTTGAAAGCTCCAAACACTTCTGATCTTTCCTTCAAAACATACAAAGTTATCCATCTTGTAGCATCATCAATGAAAAAAGAACATAATACCTTGAGCCACTAATAGATCCTTCTTTTGTTGGTCCCCACACATCTGTATGAATGAGCTCTAATACTCCATCATGTTTGAATCCTTTCTTCTAAAATGGTAACCTATGTGCTTTACCCATTGACATGCTTCACATTTGTAAATTATATGTTGACTTTGCACATTTGGTAGTCCTAGTACAGACTGATTTACAACCATATCTTTAATTCCTTTTTCATTGAAATGACCTAATCTCTTATGCCACAGATCAAGTTCTGTAATCACTCCTTCACCATGTGTCATCAAAGCTTGACCAATGTTCCCTTGCACTCTTAAAGTAAAGAGTCTACCTTCTTTCTTACCACAGACAATCTGATTATATCCATTCTCTGGATCTTCAACAAATACTCCTTCATTTGTAAACCTGACTTGAAAACCTTTTTCAACTATTTATCCCACACTAATCAAGTTTTTAGGTATTGTGGGAACATACAAAACATTGTTTAGCAAATCTGCTCCATTCTTGCATTTCACTTTTCCAACTGAATGTACACGATGTCTTGTATTATCACCTGTTTGAATTGTATGACTAGAAATACCTTCTTCCAAATTTGACATCAATTCTATATTTGTTGACAAATGATTAGAACATCCAGAGTCAATGTAAAATACCTTTATATCTTCTTTATCTGATGTGCTAATTGAATTCATCATCAATGATGTATGACCTTCATTCTGTGTATCATTTGCATAATTGTAGTAGGTGGTGTTGTAGGATTGATTATGTCCCCAACTTCTTCCTCCACCTCTACCATAGCCTCCTCTTTGATTGTTTCTATCTCTCTGAAAATTACTTTGATATCTTCCACCTTTGCCTCTACTATTGTTATTCTGATTTTGATTTGATCCTTGTTGATTGTCCCAATAGTCATAATCCAAATGATTACTCAATCCACAGATTCAGCAAGCCTTCTTATTGTTATTCTGATTACTTCTTCCTCTTCCAAAGCCTCTTGGTCTTCCTCTACCAGTGCCTTTACCTCTTGCATAATAAACTTGAGAAGTCCATTTCTCTCCATCCTTTGCTTTACCTTTATCTCCTTTCTTCATGTTCTTCATGTACATTGCATAACTTTGTCATTTATATCCATCTCCCTTCAAGTCTTGCTCAAATGTTAGCATCAAACCAAGATTCAAGTGTGGAACATAATGATTCAAAGAAAGTTTTGTTGACAAGACAAAAGGTTTCCATCTTTCATCCCCTCTCAAACATGTAAGTAATTGAGCAATCAACCTGTGATCCTCAATATCTTCATCTATGGATCCAAGACTATCTGTTAGATCCTTCATCTTAGTGACATAATCACTAATACTTTGACTTGGCTTCTTCTTGAATGTTGTAAACTCTGACCATAGACTTGCTTTCCTTGCCTTGGTAGTACTTTGGAAATCATATTCCAATGCATTCCATATTTCTTTAGCTTATTCCAATCCTCAAGGTGTGAACAAACTCACTTTTATGTGGGAACTCAATGCCAGGCATCGAGTTGCTCCACAAAGCTCATGTTTTAAGAAGATTCAACAACAAGTAAAACTCAAAAAATGAAAACAATTACTTATCAACACAAACTCGGTGCCAAGCATCGAATTGCTTGGAAAACTTGAACTTTTGAACTCATCACACAGTAGGCAAGCATGGAGATGATAGAGAGAGTCTCATACACCGAACTTTACTTAGTTCTTCTCATAGCTATGAAAAACCCAGAATCTTACAGGTGCTTTCTCACTTAGAGAATCCCGACTATACTCAGTCATACAAAATGAACTCCTACTAACATTTTCTCTCATCGCTTCAATTGATACAAACTAACTTATATAGTTTTTCTCAATCTCGTGACTTTTAAAAAACTTCTAGAACTAAAGTGAACTAACTTTACAAATATAACAGACTTGTGAATTTGTCCCTTCACATAGGCATGTGGTTTTCTTCTAAAGCTTTGACCTTCAAATATATGTCCAATTAGTGATTGTTTCTCCAACAGTTTACAACTATAAGAATCATTCTGTCACTAAGTGCACACTTCAAATGGCCCATTTATCAACTCGATGTCAAAAGTGCTTTCCTCAATGGAGATTTTGAAGAAGAAGTATATTTTGAACAACTTGAAGGTTTCAAGATCAAAGGAGAGGAAGATCAAGTATACATGCTTCACAAGGAATTTTATAGACTTAAACAAGCTCCCAAGTCCTAGTATGAAAAGATCCACAAGTTCAAAGATAAAGGATTTCAAAGGAGAAATGTTGATGCTAACTTATACATCTATCAGAAAGAGTCCTTAGTTGCAATAATCATCCTCTATATAGATGGCTTGATCTTGACAGGCTCAGATAATGAACACATCAAATTCATCATCACACAACTTCACCTTGATCATTCTATGATAGATCTTGGCCTACTTCACTACTTCTTAGGTAAGGAAGTTTGGCAAACAAAAGAAGGAATTCTCCTCTCCCACAAGAAGTACTACTATGATCTTCGATCAAAATATAACATGGACTAGTGTTGATTAGTATCTTGTAATAAAGTAAGTCTATGATCTAAGGATCCAGCTGGTTCAGATGGATCTGAAATTGGACACCGTTTGGTCACCCATGTGTATGACCAAAGATCTCGAGTTTAGACTTACTAGGAGGTCATGTGCTCTTGTGAACAAGTGATCCATTTAGCTTAGTGGTTAAGTCTCAAGGATGTGAAGGAGAAGGTCCTGGGTTCAATCCCCATGGGCTACATGGGGAGAGTGTTTTGCCCAAAGAGCTCTAGCGCCTTCTAGAAGCATCCACTTGAGTTAACTCTGGTTAACTGGGACACTTGGTGCACATGTACTTACATGGATGACACTTGGATGGTTAGTATCCACCTACCCAAGAAGGTAGTCCCCTAGAGAGATCTATATATAGAGGCATTTGGTTGGGAGGAGAGTCATCTCTCTAGAACATGGTGGTTGTAATCCTCATTCTCTTGCATTGGTATCCATGATCACCTACTATAGGACGCTTCTCTTTAATCATTAAAGCGGTAGCATTGACGGTTGTAATCTTCAACCTTGAAGCTTTGGAATCGTCTGCACATCACTTGCAAAAGAATTGCTATCCACACTTGATGGCATCATGGTTTTGAACCCATGCAGTCAACCAAGAGATGAACTGATGTTCTAGTAACCCACCGACTTGGTAGTATTGATTATATTTCCACAATTTTCTTATAATTTCGTAAGCGGCACTGTGGAAGCACAGAGAGCACAAGCAAAAGGATTATTCAACTACAGGCGACGGATCTCAGAATTGAACTTACCACGTCAAACACAACAAATATTTCTTGTATCCGCAAGGCAAGACCATGCTGGTAATTAGTTTTTTTATTTTATAATATGTCATCTCGGCGCCTGTAGACCAAATATCAAGCAAAAAGAGGGATTCTTCAAACGTGAGTTTTGGGGTTCGAACCTAGAACGTCATCAAGGACGACTACTCTATTCTCCATGACTCCAAAACATGTTCATACAAACAATTGTATAATTTGGCGCTATATAAAGTTCAACCATAAAAATAGAAAGGTTTGTAATAGGCGGTCATGAGGGTCGATCTTGCATCATTTGTCATCCCATTGAAGCACCTTAACCACTAAAGTAACGAGCTATCGATACGTCATTTTTGCATAATCTTTATTGTTCTAATTCTTTGAATATTGAGACAAGAATCTTTGGTTTTGTGTATTTTCTTGAGTTTACTCCTATCCCCAATTGAGCTTGAGTGCATCAGTTGATGTCCCTTGTGATCAAAGCTAAAGATATTTGCACATCCGAGGATTAGTGTAATATAGTTTTTCTCATAGACCAAAGAATGGAGAATCTCTATTCCCGAGGATCAATAGAGGGACGTAGCTAATTGGGAGATTAGTATTTTCCAAGTCAATGATTGGTTTCAATATTTGTTTTTGCTCTCTCCTTTCATGTAGGATGCACTTTTATCATTGAAGTATGGTAGTAAACCTCATTCTTGATCATCTTGATGCAAATTATTAAAACCTACATGAAACAGTATAAATATATTGAATCACTCATTAAACACAAGCATAGGCATGCATCTACGAAAGAATGTTGGTGCATTTCTCCTTTTCAGAGAACATTTTCATGCACAAAATACGTTTTCTTCTTGCGTAAAAAAAATAGTTAATGCTCAAGTTTATGCTCCAGAATGGTTATATCTTTTTAAAAGCTAGCAAGTAGAATGTTTGTGGATGGATGATTGGGAACATGCATTTTCAAGCTCAAGAATTGCTTGATTTAAGTTTGGGGCATGTAAGGATAATGCTGACACATGCATCCACTCATGCATTTGCATGCAAGAACAGATATTTGCATATGCATGATTGTTTGTTAAGTAGTTGAATACTTATACTTTCATTATCTTATTTTTCTAACTCGACTTAGATAGCTAGGGAAAATAATAAACTAGGTAGTTGCAAGGCTCTTGGTTTCCATGCAACTCAAGTACCTAGCTTGTTTTTTCCCGAATGTGATACTTGGGTATCACAAATAAGGAGTCTTGATTAGGAAAAGGAAGCCCTTCGAAAGTTAAGGTGCTCAATTTTCTTGCTCATTTGAATGGCAAGAAAATGGGGCTATTTGAAAATTTTCATGATGACTCTAAGTTTGGAAAAAGTTAGAGAATCCTAACAACAAGCCTAGATGTAGTCATTAGCTTGGATTTGAGAAATCATGCATCCAAAGTAGGTTAATAAAGTTTCCTGATATGTTTCAAATTTGAAAAAATCATGGAACTATTGAAGTGTTTTTTCTTTTAATATTGACGAGTGATGAACTTCAAAGAGGTAAATAAACTTTAGCATCACTTGAACTTTAGTGCTCAATAGTTGGATGCTAGATTCCATGACTGCATCTCTAGTCAAGATGCAAGGTCTTCAAAAATCATGGAAACTTTATTAAGCACTTTTCTAAGGATGAGAAAAGTATGCTTGATTTTGTTTAAGCTAATTAGAGCTTAAAGAAGAAACCCATGTCAAAGTAATCTTTGGGAATTAAGCTACTTCATAAAGATAAGCCAATAAAGGAAATAGTCTGATTAACTATTTCATTGGTTAAAATATCTTTTGGACAAGACCAAGATTTAAAGCTTTATTGTTTGTCCAAAGGCCAAGATTTCTTTTTAAAAGATCATTCCAGTAAAGAAAATGATTCCAAGCTGAATCATTGGCTTAGTATTACTTGATTCCTTGGTAGAAATCTAAAATCCTTGAAAGAAAAAATCTCCCTAGATGTGAGACTATAGTCTTTCAAGAAAATTTAATAGCAAGTAGTTCCCAATAATTCCTGAACCATTGGTATTGGTAATTAAGTCCAAATATTGATATAACCTAAAGATAAATCAAGATTCTTAGCTTTGGAATCTGAGAGACATCAATGTATGCTTGGACTTGAGATGGAGAAAGATCTCTAAAAGCCCAAGGGTAACCAAAGATGCTTTTGTTAGTTTAAGAGATCTTAATAATAAAGAATAAGTCTTTATTCTAGTTGCAAGGTCAACCAAACTTGATCAACCTTGGCCACGATTGTCCAACAACTTGCGATTGGAACTACTCTAAGTTTTTTGTTCCCAAGTATTGGCAATAAAATTCCTTTTGGGAATTATTCACTCAGGTTCCATTTATCCAATGGAAAATTGTGAAAAGAGTAAATTGTTCCAAGTCTGAATAGAGAGAAAATTCCAAGAATGTAGTCTATAACCATGAAGATAATACTTAATTCTGTGGAAGGTAAAATATAAAGTTTACCTATCCTTAAAGGGATTTTGGTACAAATCCAGAAAGCATGAGTGGATGCTTAGACTTAAGCAGTAGAGAGATTCCTATAAATTCTCGACTAGGTAGGTACCTAAAGCATCAGTAAGAAAGGAATCTAAAGATAAGAACTCAAAAGCTCTTGTCACTGCAAATTGGTCAAGAATAAACAATTGAACTTGAATCTGTGAAAATTCAAGTACTTGGAATTCGAACTGGTTTTCATTTGAAAAACCATAGCAAAGAGGATTGGGGATTTTCTAGTAAATGTTTTCAAGTTCCCAAGGTAAAGCACAAGATCGTGAAACGATCATGTGAAGGGATCAAAACCTAGAATATCTAGTTAGAGATAATGCTTGAAACTTCAGAATTCTCGAAAAGAATTGAAGCAAGAAGGTTCTCTATCAACATATGTTTAGACTTTAGGATAAAATTCACTCACACATCAATGTGAGTATAAAATAGGATGGCATGGGACACCAGATTTTATACTCAGATTGATGTAGGAAAGATGGTATGGGACATCAGATCGTGAGATGATGATTATCTTTTAGTCTTAGAATAAATCTTGAAGTTGATCTGATCCTCAAGAAAATGAAAACTTCAAAGAAGAAGTTTAAATTCAAGGAGGATAAAAGTATTATCTCAAGATATTTCAAGATAACTTCAAGATCAAGGAAAGAGAAGATATGAAGTAAGTAACTTCCAAGATCTTCTTAAAACACTTCAAGATAAAGTGTTGTTAATTCGGAAATATTTCATAAATTTCTGAAAAAGTTGGACTTTGATTTTGAATTGACCTTTTCAACCAAGGATTTGATTGACTAAGTCAAGCATCAAGTTCCTCGTGTAACTTGGTAAATTCACTCTTTTGACTCAAAGAAATGCACAAGAATTGCATTCCCACTAAGGAGTCAAAAAGAGACCTAAATTTAGTCTCAAGTGAAGCATTATTTGAATACAAATCTCATCAATAGAACCTCAGTGGGTCAACACATTGATGTTGGTTACCACACTAGTATCTTGTGGTTCGATTATGTTTTTTATTTTCTTTGGATCTTTTTGAGAATCCAGCTTATTTCTCTTAAAGATAGAAAAAATGCTTCAATACCCTGTTGGAACAGATCTTTGAGAAGTTAAAGTCCTCAGTCATCTAGACTTTGACTCATAGCAAGTTTATGTATCTTCGAAATTTGAATTGGTTAAGCAGAGTTTTAGTTCCTTCTTTCCGCTTTTCAAATCTTTTGGATTTGACTCAGATATGGTATCTGATTCTTTTCATAAAAGTCAAGGGTTAGCCGGACAAAACCAAGTAACTAAATTAAACATCTTAGATAGATGTTCTATACAAGAACCTTTTCAAACATCGAAAGATGAAAAGTTCAAGATTGACTTATTCATTTAAGTTTGCTTCAAGTTATAGCATAAAATGGTTTCCTAAAGTCCAGTATACTCTACAATAGAGAAGTTAGGAATTGCTCAACAGATTGATAATTCCCAAGAATTTTTAGCTCAAGTCTTTGAGTTTTGAGCAAAGTGTCCTAAGTTGGACAATTTTCATTTTCAATTTGAATTGTTCAAGTTATAGTATGGTTGACTCAAAGAAAATGGTAAACTTTCTCCTACAGTTTACATAGGATTTTTAAACTCATTAGGACAAAGTAGTCCTCTAGTCTAGTGAAAAAAAAAAATCAAGTAACTGTTGGATAGGAGTAAACCATTGTACAAACATCCAAGTTAGATGTTTGGGACAATCGAACTTCAAATTCTCCAAACCAAATTCAAGTGAATCACGAGTTCTCAAAGTCTTGATTGGGATAAAAATCCCACCTTCGTTACTAAGTCCATTCACCAGTCATGCCCAGAAATGGACTAGTAATTTGAATCCACCCAGTTCACATGTTTGTGCCCAGATCGCACCTAGAAAAACTGTGAATTGGCCAGGGATGCTTTTAGATCCACCCTTATTATCATTCACTACTTTGTACTTTGACTAGTTTATCAAAGTACAAAGCAAGACAGTGTTTTGAATCATTTGGGCAAGGGATGCCACCACAGAGACATGTTCTTCTAGTTCTAGAACATGACCATGTTCTTCCAGTTTTAGAACATGAAGGGGGGTGGCCTACACCAGATATATAGATCTATTTTTTAGGATAAAAATATTTTCCAAGGGGGGAAGAATGTAATAAAGTAGGTCTATTATCTAAGGATCTGGTTTGTTCAGACGGATCTGAAATCGGACACCATTTGGTCACCCGTGTGTATGATCAAAGATCTCGAGTTTAGACTTACTAGGAGTTCATGTGCTCTTGTGAACAAGTGATCCACTTAGCTTAGTGGTTAAGTCTCAAGGATGTGAAGGAGCAGGTCTTCACTTCAATCCCCATAGGGTACATGGGGAGAGTGTTTTGCCCAAAGAGCTCTAGAGCCTTCTAGAGGCATCCACTTGAGTTAACTCTGGTTAGCTGGGACACTTGGCACACATGTAGTTACATGGCTGACCCTTGGATCGTTAGTATCCACCTGCCCAAGAAGGCAGTCCCCTGGAGAGAGCTATATATGGAGGCATTTGGTTGGGAGGAGAGTCATCTCTCTAGCACATGGTGGTCGTAATCCTCGTTCTCTTGCATATCTACACCAAGCTTATTAATTCAAGATGCTCATACTGGGATAAGAAACTACATCATGTAGTTTGTCATTATCATGCTACTTAGAAGCCTATGTTAGGAGCTAATCATTTAATTTGGTATACAAACAACATGCGATTCTATGTATTGAGTTCCTTGTTCCAAATCTCACATTGGCTACAGAATATGATGGAATCTTTATGTGTTATTTGTTTTACATACCAAATTAAATGGATTAGTTGAGACTGGGATAAGAAACTCACCATGTAGTTTGTCATTATCATGTTGCTTAGAAGACTATGCTAGGAGCTAATCCATTTAATTTGGTATACAGACAACATGCAATCTATGTATTGACTTCCTTGTTCCAAATCTCAAATTGGATACAAAAATATTATTTTGATGCCCATATCAAGGACAAGAATCTTTAGGATGGTGATCTAGTATTTGTCTACATACTGAACAACATGCTAAGAAATTGTGAAAATGAGTTCATGCACACTACATTTTATATCCCCTAGTCGTGTCATCCAACTTACCACACTTGAAGGAGATATTTTTCCAAACTATATCAGTGGAAGTAGAGTTAAAATATACCAAAAGCCCCTCACAGTAGAAATCTTAAGATGATTGCAAGTTGGTATGAATAGATGATAAGAAGAACATTAGAGTTGAAGCTCAACAAAAAGCCTTAGAGCATAACCATAAGAAAAAATTGATTTTAATGCATGTAGATCAAAACATGTGCTCTAATGTGCATCAAGAGTGATTCATTCAACCACAAGAGCTTTTCATGGCTATGTGTCAAGTACATTCAAATGCAAATCAAATTAAGGATAGACGAAAACACATAGCTACTCAATTAGGGAACTTCCCTAAACATATGGTCTAATTTCTTATTGATATAGGTGGCACAACTAATGTGATAAGATTGTCTCTCATATAGACTTTAACGCTAAAATGAAACATGTGGAAGCCTACTTGATAGGGTTGGGAACTATTAAAACCCCATGTGTGGGAGCAGTTACACTTCCCATGCATCTAGGTAAGGTCAAATTATCTATAATTTTTTTTTATGTAAGGATGAGGATCTCATCGAACATATCATATTAGGAAACATTGGCTTTTGGACAACTTTGTAGGTCTTAACCTAGCTAATGGCAATTGATACTTAAATGGGAAGGAAAAGATGTTCTAATCTCTTTTCACTGTGTTTCACTTAATGGCTTGATTCCAATCAAGATTCCAAGTGTTCTTGAGCCTACCTCTGACATTAAGAACATTCCTAAATAGAAACTTGCTAATGAAACTCAATTGAAACAAAATTCTAAACAACGACACAAGAGGCCAATGAACCCGAGCAAACACAAATCTAGGGTGACAAAAACAAAGGTAGGCTTGTACTTCATAGAAAAAGAAACTACGACAACACAAAACTAGGATCATTCAAAAGTGGATACCTAAAAAGTCTCAACCACAATCCAATAAGACCACAATGCATACTATGTGTGCTTTAAATACATGTACCATTCCTCTTTTTGATCCCATAGTCACTTCTTCACCAATCACTCCACACAAGAAACCACTCACCATCAGAGAGCATCCACAACAATTTAAGTCATTCCTTTTCATATCTTCTTGATAACTAGGTGGATCATGCTCTTGTAATCCATGCATATGTTTGAACGAAGAACGTCAAATTATATATATGTTCTTATATCAAAACTAACATTGGCCATCTAGAACTTTATGATTAAATGAAACAAGAACTCAATCATATAGAGCTATTTTATCAAGAAGGAGATACCTCTTCATGCAATAACCATGTGCTCATAGCACAAACCTATCGTTTGTGCCACAAAGATCAATTGCACTTCAAGTATGCACCATCTATAGGGCCACATTACATGGTCCTGCATAAGACACATTTGTTCCAATTCCATGCACTAGAGTGATATAATGTGAGGATACGCCTCACTTGTAATACTTGGATTTCTTACTCACAATTTCTTTCAAATGACCCTCACTCATAACAACAAGCATATTGCAAGAGAAGTGGCATCATTCTCTTCATTTAGAAAGATTATTCCATTTCAAGTACATGTCCTAAGTAATGCTAATGATTTTCTTCTTCAGAAGGGTCCACTCTTTGAATAGTCATGCAGTCCTCTTCATCATTTATTTGGTGATTCTAATGTTTTTCTATGTCTATTTTTCAAGAACATCCACATTGATACAGTTCATGGTTATTATTTGAGAACCTCAAGCAATGCAAATCTCAAAGATGCACAATAAAATTGTGTCGATTCATTACAAGTTGTCATAAATCAGTTCTCATGGTCTCTACCTCTCAATCTACAACGAACAGGGAGGGGAGAACCATGCATCATGAAGAGTAATATTTCCTATCTTTTGTCCCATACCTCCTAAGTCTAGTTAAAAATAAACAAATGAATGAATGAATAAAAATAAGAAGAGAAAAAAGAAAGAAATAAAGAAAGAAAGCAAGAAAAAAACGCATCCATATAGTTAGCCACATTGCTCAAGAACCACATCTTTTGCATAGTATTTAATAGTTGCATGCAAAGTTGCATCCAAAGGGCCACCCTACAACCCCATGCATAAGACACTAATGTGTGACATGCATGTGTTGCCCTAGGACTACTTCCACAATTTGCTTCTAATAATTTTTCCTTTTGTCTTTAAGCCATGGAACTAGGTTTATCTTCTTTCTATTTACCACAACATGCACCACCCTTCAATCCCAATCCAAATTACTTCTATTTTTCTTTTCTCCATCCATCTTTTATTTTGTTCTTAAAGTGCCACAAATCACTCATGCACACCCTCATTCCTAAATCTTTTATTTTCTTTAATTCCATCGTTTATTTTTCTTTCTTTGAGAATACACAAGTTGCAATCTACCTATTTAAGAGGTTTTGTAGATGCAAATCATTGTACTACAATGCCAATATTCAGCACTTGACATATGTGCATCAATTCCCATGATCATCTCTGATGCCAGAAAGATATTTTTCGTGGACAACAGAAAGTAGGGAGGGGGGAGTGTTGGAGGAGGCTCAAAAATTGGCCTTGAAAATTGCCAAGTCAAAGAGACCAAAGCTCAATCAAAGGATTAAGAATGCAGTAAAAGGGAAGCATGCTAATGGAACTAAAGGAGGAAGGATTCTACTAATTTTTTCCATCTCCAATCCCTCCATAGATTAGGTGTTTTTCACTTTTTACCCAAAATACATGTGAAAAGGCCTATCTCTGGTGTAATTTCCTATTTTTTGCAATAAATGGGTCCACTGTAAAGCAATAAATAGGCCAACACAAAATCTTCTATTTTTTACATTGTTTTAGCCTCTAAATAGCCTCCATCCACTATTTTTAAAGCTAGGATAGACACTACAATGTGGATAGAGCTCTTAAAAAGTCTACATAAGTGAAAGAGCTCTCATTTGTTAGGGTTACTCGGTTAGATATGACCACTCTTTTGAGCATTGTATGCAGGTATTTGTAAAATAGTGACCTTCTTAGACCATGATTCCTCTTTCCTAGTCATGATTGTGTGTTTGCGCATGTATGTGCACCCATGTGCATGCTTGTCTTACTCTTCTTGTAGATTTATCTTGTCATGTATAGGTCTTCATACCTATCAATTTGTCATTCCATGGATATGGCTTTCCATTTTTTGTGTGCACTCTTGGAATACCATGATGGAAGCATTACACATATGTATTATATTTATCAAAGTGTTTAACTTCTTTATTGACTATTCATTTCAAAACAATAACATGCATGCTAAGTACTAACAACAAGTAAATTATATGACAAGATTCACATCAGAGTAGAGCTTCAAATATCAAAGACATCAATCAAAAACTTGAAAGGATTTCTTCACACAAAAATTGAACATGAATTAAATCGTGGCAAAATATTAATGTGAATTTCTAGCCATGAAGCTCAAGGGCATTGACATGAAGTGGTAAAAAAAATACAATTTGAATTTTCGATCTTCTTAGACTAAGAAATATCACCATAAGCATGCCCAAAACCATATGCTTCACCCTTAGTCCATCCATCACTATGGACTAGGAACATATGGCATGCTGCTATTTTTTATCTACTCTTTGAACAGTAAGGGGGTGCTTAGATCTCAAGCTTTTACTCTTTCAAGAGTAAGGGGCTGCTTAGATCTCAAGCTTAGTTCCTCATAAAGGCAAGTCAAACAGCATCTAAGTCTATAAGGTTTTAAGAATACCATACCTTATCTTGAATTCCTCACTAAAAACAATAGTTTGTACACATCTCTTGATTCAAATTACAAGAGGGAATGAAGCTTCAAGGAACGTGCTAGGCCAGATGGAACATAACACATACAAAGATCAATGATCAATCAAGAGAACACATCGCTCAAACCAAGGATCTAGAAGGACCACCCTACCAGGAAATCTATGAAGGATCTTATCAAGGACCAAAAGCTTAAGAAGGGGAAATGTTATAATCAAAAGTAGTGATAGTCTAGGTATAAATATTTTTCACAATTTTGTACCTTTGGAATTTTGTGAATATGTTCTAGACATTTTTGTACATATAAGAAGAGTGTTCTTGAGAAAACGATAGTAGGAGCTAGACTTTGGGTGTAATTATGGATTTTTGGTTTCTTTCAACCATGTAAAGTGATACGTAAGGGTGACACTATAAAAAACTCCAAGCCCTCACTTGTAAAGGCTTTTCCCTACTATAAGAAAGAGAGCTCTTCATCTTGAAATTTTATGCACAATCTTTCTCTCATTCTTCAAGTGGGATTTTGTATGTTTATGTATTGTGACATGGTTCTTGCTCATATGAGTGTTATCTACCTTGAATCTCTTCATTCGTGGCTATTTCTCTAGTTGTTTGGCGCTGTCTTGTGAGAAATGACCATTTTTAATAAATGATTTCACTTATAGTTGATGACATTTGATATCGATTGTGGATCATGGATGTCTAATCATAGATTTCCAGTTGTGCATTGTGATTTGGTTGATCATGTGGGATGATCGTAAGTGATCAATTGTTTGGATTTCATCAGACTGTGTGATCTTTTGTCTCATGATCATGCACACTTTGAGATAATCATGTGCATTGGCTAGATAAGATTGAACATTTACATATCAATCAATTAAAGGTATACAATCATGCCCTCACATTAGAACACCAACAATCTACCAAGAAGAAGATGTTGAAGGCAAGGAGGAAAATCAAAGCATGAGATGGAGGAAGGAATCTCTAAAACATGCACCTCCTTTTGCAAAGTATCTGATGTCTATCCAAGATTGCTACATTCGAATCAAGGATATCTCCTAGTGATAATTCAAAAAAATATTTACACATTCTTTAGGCTTAAACAAGACAAATAGGGAAACTTTGGTTAAACTACCCTATCCTTCCCTCTCCAAAATAGGCTTAATTTTTAACACAAGCCAAGATCCCTCATTAAAGTGTTTGTGAACTTATGATGTTTGGCTAAATCTTTTACCCTCCCCTTGCATGACAAGATTTGAAAAGTCATTTGGATGTCATTTCTTTGAGCAACATAATGTGATCTTCATTGAAAGTTTGATATTTCGACAAGCTCATCCACTCACACACTTATAATTTCACAAGGTTCAACAATTGTCCCAAGACTGCTCATGTTTGAAATTCAAAGATAAAGTTTCTGACCTTGAGAGGCAAAACTTGGCCCAAAAAAACAAAAAAATAAGAGCATATGATTTCTCTAATACAAGAACTACTAAAGAGGATGTAGAGGATCTAGGCATCATATGTTGTATATAGACCAAAGCCCACTACATAAAAGCCCGAGAGTTGTCAAGCATAACAATTTCTAAGAGAGAAAAGCATTACCGAGGAACCCCAAAAGAGGGATATCAGTTTCTGTTGGATTTATGATTCTAAGTACTCTAGACAAACATTCGAACAAAAGAGCTTTCCATCCTTTGTAAGATTATCTACTTTTGGTAAGAGGTGGTACAAGAGGGACAGCACTATAAAAGCCCATAGTTCTCACATGTAAAAGGAATTTTCTTCATTTGAAATAAATTTCTTTTTGAGAATTTTTTTTCCTTTTTGTTTCTCATTTTTTCGAGCTTTGATAGTGTTCTTGTGCATATGACTCATGATTGAGTCATACCCTATTCTCCACTCCGTCATTGAATACTTCCCACTAGGGGGTAATTTTAAATAGTTATGTTTATTTTGCAAGTTTGTAGCACTCTAAAGACGTGTTCAAAATCAACTCACTTAGAAAAAATGAAGATTTTGAGGATTTTGCTCATGTTTTGTCATAGATATTGTTGAGAGAAGTTTTTCAATGACATCAAATATGCCTCTATTTGGGTGAATGAGAGCAAAGTTATAGTCAAACACAACAAGATTTTGATGCTATTATGAAGAATCATACCTACTGTTTCATTAAATATCATCTTGGCAAAGATGACATTGGCAAAAACTAGGTTTATAATGGTTTGAAATGTGAGCTTGATAGGACAATAGTTTTATTCTTGTTGCAAAGTGACATTTTCAAGACAAAGGGCATTTTCTTTTATGATGTGTTTTCTATGTGTTTTATGATAAGGATTCATAGAACTTCCACACATGCAACTCTCAATGATTGGAATGTATAATAGTTCGACATCAAAATTGCATTATTGAACGGGCATTGACATGAGAAAGTTTATGTATCTCAACCAAGGGGCAAGAACGCAAGTTGTGAAGATTGAAGGTGTCATATGGATTGAAACTAGCACCATCTTCTTAATATGAAATGATACGTTCTTATCTGTTAGCACATGGATTTTAAAATAGCCCATTTCAATGCACCTTATATGTGTCACGTGCAGATTAAGAATCAAAAAACATGGAAAATTTTATGCATAATACTTCTTTACAATTCCATAAAGCATAGAAAACTCACACGATGTGTGAGCATAACAAGTCATTTCACATATGAGTGGTTCTCGAATTGAGATTTGTCCTCAAAAATCATCCACACTACAAATACCTTAAGGTTTTTTTTTTAATAAACTAGCATCTAATAGCTTATAACAAGCAAGAAATATAATTCTAACTTCATATGTTGAAGAATTTTTGTTCCCATGAAAATGTAGTACAACAAAATGTTATGGATTCATGGAAATTTGACTTTTGGAAAATAGCCTAACAATTTATCTACAAAAATTTACATTGTCATATGATTGAAGTTACCTATTACTAAGGATGAGAGCTTTTTCATCAAGCTATATTTGATTGCGCACAAATAAACATTGTATAGACTTCTAAAGTGTGTAGATTATTTTTGCATGGATTGCACATTGCCCGAATTCCCAAATCTTATTTTTTCTATCAATCCTAATTATATCATTACAATCATGCCTAACACCAATGATTATACATTCAAATGGAAATAATAATGCCTACATCTTTAATTTCTCCATACTTATCTATTTGTTGATTGTCTAGGTATGAATGTATGATTGTTAAGCATTGATATGGTTATAAAAAATGCAAACATGTAATCTTCTATAGAATATATTCTACAATATTATTCTCTCACAATTTATCTTCGAGAATTATAACCTTACAATTCTATAGATATATTTTTCCTTGATACTATGGATCATTAGTAAACACAGTATTATATAGGATGCAATATTAACCTAGTGCACTATAGCAAGACTAGTGTTAAGGTTGAATTGCATAACCTTTTCAAATGTTATCTTTGGGACTTTTGCATCATTATTTTGGCATTTACTTCATGCAATTTGAAGAAGGAATTGATCTACGTCACGCAAAGTATATCAAAACCTTATTGTAGTGTTTTGGCCTTCACATCTATAAATTCATTGTTATTTCCATGGAAACAAATTTATGATTAACTCATGATGGTGGAAACTCATTTGAATTTATCTTCTATCAAAATTTTGTAGGATACCTCATTCATGTATGCATTATGTAGTCTAACATTAAATTCCTTCGCTCTCAAATGAGCATGCTAATGCATAGACTTGAGGGTGATTCAATTTTAAGTCGATACTAGAGTTAGATTCCATGTTATGCTTAACCATAAATATACATGCTCTTGGTTCAACAAGGAGTTCAAGATTCAAAGACTCGCAATTGTCGATCAAATCAATGTTACTTTAACAAATCCACCACAAGGGGATTTGGACTAATTGCAAAGCCTACAAGCTAGCCATGACCTCTCCTTGGTGAAATGGATGTTTGCATGAAGAGGATCATATCATCCATTTCTTATCTTACCAAAACAACACCCACGTTTGGGATTGGTTACAAAGTATTTTCCATCTCAATGGTAAGATCATGTGGCAACAAGTAGTCCTTGATGATGGGGAAGATGTTCGGTCTCACTAAGGAATGCCATTGAAGGAGAAGTTGTTTGGAAAAATTTGGAAGATAAAACGTTTGAACTTCCGGAATACCCCCAAGGATTACTCTATTGGTGAATTGCTCTATCTTGGTTGGGCAATACGATGAAGAGCTTTTGTTCTTGTCCCATTTCTCCACTTGTTGATGTCCATCTTCCAAGATGAAAAGATTAAGAGAAGGGCCCCCATCAAGAAAATAGTAGGTTTACTAAGCTACTATGTAATGCCTTGTAAGTTCTTGTTTGGCACTTGTTTCTAGGGGCTACGAAGTGTTGTAACTGAGGATAAATCCCTATGGTTCTTTCATTTCTCAAGTTGTAGATTTCCTTTTTCTATAGTTTTAAGTCAAAACGGGAAAAAGGATAGAATAGATATGTATATTTTTCTCGTTCAAATTCATCTCAACTCAAGTATTAGTGGGAACGCACACACACACACATTTGAAACTGAGATAATGATTGCATAAACGAACAATAGTAAAATAAAGCATAATTAAATACAAAGAAAAATCAAAATACAATAATATGACTAACATACAGATATTAAAAAAAAGCTAACAAGCTTCAAATTCGCTCTGTCTTTGGCATAGAGATAATAACTTTTTCATCTCTTGGATTTCTCTTTGGAATGACAAAGGAGATTTTTTTCCAATAATTTGAAAATCATGAAGCACCAGACAACAAGGGAACATTCGATGCTCTGTGACACAAGGTCTCAAAAAGAGAGAAAATATTCAATTAGCTAAAATTTGGACAGATGTTCCAAGTCAAATTTTCTCAAGCTGTACAGATCGCTATGGTTCTCTCCGTCACCAAGTTGTGTACTTCTTATTTCTACTTATTTAAAGCCATTCTTGCAAAAACACAAATAACATAAATGTAAGTCTTTTAAAGTTCATTGTTCTTTTCAGCTCAGGAATTAGAATGAACACACACATACATTAGAAACTGTAAAACAATTGACTTGCATAAAGAAATAAAATTAAAATTAAATACAAATGAATACCTTCCCAAGTTTCAAGTTCACTAATTTCTGTATTAAGGTACAATATATTTTCCAATTCTTCGAACTTTTTTTGATGTGAACACAATTTCTTTTTCGAAATTTTGGAACGAATAAAAGATTAGGATACAGAGGAAACATACGTTCGAAGCTCTATGAGACAAGGTAAAGCAAACAGTAAAAATAGTCAATCATCTGACATTTGGAAGGGTTTCTCGTATTAGATTTTTAAAATGAAAAAAACTTAACTCTTTAATTTTACTTTGAGATTAGACAGCAGATCATAGAAAAAAATATTGATCGTATTGGAACACAAGAAGAAGAAACAACAAAGAAGAAATATCGAACACTTCTCTACAACATGATCAAAGAGACAAGTGCAATCTCAACTTGTATGTCTATCCAAAAAGTATCATAATTCAAATTCTGTGTGCGTAGATTAAATGAAAAAATATGACATCCTTAAGACATGACAGACGTGCCCTAGAGTAGGCCTATATGTCCTACGATAAACCTTGTTTCAAAATTTTTTAAATTTTATTAATAGCTTATAGCTCTCATCTATGTGTGAATCAATAGCTCCAACAGATCTTAACAAAAAATAATTTCAGTTTGTAAAATCAATTTCCTTGGAATTCATAACTTGAAGCACCCACCAAAGGGTGTAGCATTTATGCACATCCAGCTATAAATGTAAAGACACTGTTCTGTTTTATATGCTTTTTCTCATCAAATTCTAGCCTTGTTTTCCTAACTGTCTGATTTCCCATTGCTTGGTATTTCCCAACTTGAAGGCACCAAAAGAAGAGCTTCATCAGAGGTACCTTCATGCACATATCCCCAATTCTTGCCTATCATACAAAAATGTCTAAAAGACTCCTTATCTCACCCTAAAAGGGATTCTCTATTATAACTTTTTACTAGAAAGAAAGACTCATATTCTACCAATTAAGGTGATTTCACTTGGTGAAAATCCCTTCACGGGAACATAATTCCTTTGTTTCTTCCTTGTTTATGATAAATATCAACAGATTACTCCTGGTGTTTGTACAATCTAAGTTTGCTTCCAAAAATGTTAGAAGTCCAAACTAAATTCCCAAAAAATCATTAATCCGTTATAACTGGTTGATTTTACATACACTAGTTCTTTGTAATTTATAGATTGAATTCACTTGTGCAATATAAGAGAATCAGTTCTCGCCACCTATAAGTTCAGAGGGTAACTTTAAATCTAATAATCTAGAGTTATGGTTTGTTTTTATTGAATTATGAAAAAACACAACTACCATAAGTCTAACACTCCATATTTCTTAAACGTCATTTGTAAGGGCAAACAACACTCAAAGGAAGAGAGAGTCAGTAGCTCGGTCCTCAAATAGACAGAGCAAGAATATACTGATTCCCAAATTTGATCAAGGTGGAAATGCTGGTATTCATCAACATGTAGATGCTCACACCCTTGTTCCAAGATAAGTAATTGATGCAATGAGATCCAAAAGAAAGGAAACATACATGTCTCAACCTGAGAACAAAATGGTTAACCACAAGGCGTACTACTTCATATTCATCTAAATGTGGCATTTGATCTTGTCATGCAGAGTCGTGAATTCACAAATTCCCTTAAAAGTTATCATGTCATGCCAATTCATGCAATCTGAAATATTTATATTCAAAGAACGGTTAAATTAAAGCCCCATCTGCCTCAATATTGCAAATGCCGTCGGACAGTTCGGAAATAAACTGCACTTTCCCAAACCAGTTTCAACATAGAAAGCCGAATCATCAACAAAGGGTAGAATTTCCAGTTCAAAAACACAAAAACAACCAAGCAAACAAAAAACCAAATATAAGCTGATGGAAGCTTTCCAGATCTTCCCATTTATTTCTGTTTATAATCACTTACATGACTACCAAGTTTTCTAGCTTTGACATTGATGCATGTAGATTTGTTAAGTTAAAGAAGATCAGTGATCAGCTAGCAACAATTATACACATTGACATGAATTGGCAAGCCATTTGTCTTTCAAGCATGTAAGGGCACTTTCCTCAATATTCAGTGTCTCATATAAATATTCTTTGATTAAAAGCTCTGGCAGTGCGCTGGATAACTAGACTTAACCCAAGCAGAAACAAAATACACAAAAACTCCCCCAGCCTTCGCAGCCACAATGGAAATTGTTTTCACAGCGTCATGATTGAAAGAATCTACATATCAAAAATTTGTGTAATTGGAAAGGTTGTGTCTAATCATCTCCCAAGATCATGCTCTACCATATAATGCAAATCAAATGGTAAAATTTTAATGGATTTTCAGGAGAGACTCAAAAGTGCAACTGAAATTCAAAGATTCAATGAAAACATTTACATGGTAAACAGGTTGAAAATATGAGCATTAGCCTCCCTCTTTCAAAATGATCACATTGAAATAACAAATCATTATGAACACCAACTGAACAATTTCTACAAGATTCCAGAATGTAACGACTTCAAAAAACTAGATTCTTGTGATGAGAAAGGTGACTTAATATTGAATTCCTATCTGTAACCTACTAGCAGTACCCTATTAACAATCAAATCGATACATCAATAAATAGGCTAACCTGCCCCAGCTGGCAACATTACTAAGAATCACATGCAAAAGCATATGAACTTTCCAAACAAGATAATTTGCCATCAGCAAAGCACTGTCTTAAGAGGAATGCAGTACATTTCTAATTCAGAAAATTAACCCTACAGACTCGAGGTAGCTTGTTATAAGTGCTTTGATTTTGGGAGCATTCATCAAACACTAACAGATCACATGAAAAATAACATTGAAAACGTCTGAAGCTCATACAACCATACAAGGAATTACAAAGAGCAATGTATATATTATGATTTGTATAAATCACTTACTAGGTCTGCAAGTAAATGAAGTACATTTGCTCCTCAATTCCTTGAAAATTAAGGTTATTCAAATTTGATCCTCAATTCCTTCAAAATTAAGGGAATAATATCAATAACTGGCATGCAGCATAAGCTCATTGAAAGTAGTACCCATGAGCATAGAGCTTGTCTGACTTAGAGAAGCTCAAGGGCATCGTAACAGTCGTTTTAATAGAACTTTGAATACTTCAAAGCTGCCCAAAATTTAACAACACTAATGTGGTAGCATTACATGAACAATAGCATTGAGCATGTCCAAAACTTATAGAAAGCCAACCATGCCAATGATTTACAGAGAGAACTTTTGGTTGTTTATTATTGAGTACAGCATAAATGACTTACTAGACCTGCAAGTAAACAAAAAATTTTATAAAAAAATTACTGATCCGAGGCCCTCTCAAACCTTGAGGGAGTATCGATACCCATCATACAGCATAAGCCCGAGATCAAGATTATCAGAAGAGTAATGGCCTGCGAACAGAATGAAGATTTTAACAACTTGAAAAGAAAAGGCAGCCAATCTATCATGTCTCATGAATAAAATAAAAAACTATTTGCATCATTTCACAAGCAATATTCTTTTGACAACAGAGAGAGAGGATAAGAAATAGTAAAGGATTTTCATCTTGCATGCAAATCATAGATAATGCAATCATGTAAAGCATTCAAGGTATAAATTATGTATAGAAGGATACACACCACAATCACCCCCTCATAAGTCCCTGCTACAGTCTCGCAGATTTCATCACAAGTGCTTGTTGAATTTGAGGCTAGCAGACGACCATGACTTTGAGTCCCATGGAAAGGATCAGAGGCATATAAAAATGCAGCACTTGTCCCTGAGCCATGGAGAGAAGAGAAAACAGAGGCTAGCAGGTCCGCTGTATAGTCCCAGAAAAAAAAAGGGGTAAGATGACATAACTAAAAGAAAATCCATACAATGATTTTTTAGCCTAAATATCCAATAACCCTGCCAACATTCTTTTCTAAATGCATATATGAAAATTAAATTATCAACAAGCCTGAAGCTTTTATAAGTGCGGGCCTCTGTGGTTGTTGTATGAAAGAAATTCTTTTCTTAAGGACAGATTTCTTAGCATAGCTCAATTGTTACTGAGAAGTAAAAATCTTCCAGTCAAATAAGATAACGACATCTAAGAGTCGATCCCATAACTACACAGTTTTCCCTAGAAATGATGCAAAAGGGCCCATTACTCTTTGCAGAAGGGAGGAGAAGCTACAAAAATGAGAAACAGCATCCAGATAACAAGCAGACATAGTCCTGCATTGCCAAAACCTAAAGGGGTGCGATGTTGGTATTTATGAGCTGTCGAAACATAATGAGACCTCTCATGGTGCTTTTGTCAGCTCATAAATGACAAGTAGCCTGTCATAAACTGGTACTCTCTCAAACGATGAACAAACATCTAATGACTTGAAATAAGCGAACATGCAAATATTAATAAATCAATCACCTTATCCCTAAAAATTTTAAACCAAAAGATTTCCAGCAATGTAACCCCACCTTCATTAAGCCATAAAGCCTTTTCCACTTCTAAAATTTGAAGAAACTAGACCTCCCAGTAAATTACAGAGAAACTTCCTCATCCAACCATTAGGGTACATACATCAGACTAAAACCCATAAACATCCATCCTAAGTAAAACCATAGTAAAATAAATCGTGCGATTTTATCAAATAAAAAATCGTAAAAATCGTTATCGCGATTTAAATCTCTAGGAGCAATTTTTATCCAACGATTAAAATCATTTTTTTTTTCTTTTTTGAGGGTTTGATAAATGTGCAGCAAAAACCAAATAGGAAAACACACTTATCAAATCTAGGATAATTTTATCAATTCTCATTGTTCTCTAGATAGTCACATTGATATTGTCCGATCAATTTTGCCGAATTTATGAATGCCAATGTTATGTTGTCTCTCACAGATAGAACAAGTTGATTCAATATCTATATAAGGAAGGGGATGTTTATGATATCCATATCTAAACTGGCATTTAAAAATTTTATATTCATCAAGATTTTTAATCGAGGGCCTGCGAATAAAAGAGTTCTCTGAGTTCTTTATGTATTGATGAAGAATGGCATAGATCACAATCCTTATGGATAAAAATCAACAGAAATTTCAAAGCATTCTTCACTTGAATGGAATGTTTTACATTGATGAGATAAAGGATGTAATAGGGTGGGTATGCAAGGTTTTAGGGTAGGTATTTTATGTCTTTTTGGCACTAAAATGTACATATGAATTGAAATGGTATTGTGCATACCTTAAATATAAGAAAAAATAAAAATCTCTCTTAATGAATAAGAATCTCGATTTTTATTTTTATTTTTATTTTTAAAAACTTTTACGATTTAAATGATTTAAATCCCGATTTAAACTTTGTTCTATGAGTAAAACAATGATTTTTCTTTGCTTATAATCTTCCCTTACTTCCGAGAATCTGCCACCATCTGAAATAGAGCTCCTGAATGAAAAAGATGTCAGATTTTTACTTTTTGTTCTCCTTGAAAAGATTAACATATCCAAGTTTATCTCCACCTCAAGCACTCAGGAGAGGAAAAAAATTAAGAAGTCAAAAACATGTGTTAATATCTCACATTACAAGCAATGACTTAATACAAACTCTTAAAACAATAGTAGAAACATATAAACAAATAAGACTCAAAAAGATTTCAAAGATAATTTGGCAACATTTTTTATTAAAAATAAACATCAAGCAAAAACTTCGAACATTTTTTTTAAATAATACAAAATTCACACATCCATGCAAAATGAAAGAGGGGGGCAAGGGCTCTCTGTAAATACCCAGAAAACTGCATGAGACATGTTCCATCAATGCCCCTTCTTCAATAATATTCAAGCCATTAATGACCCCTTTTGGCATTGGGCCCAAGTATGGCATGATCCCACTAAAGTTGGAACCATTGATCCTAAGGGCTAAATAATGTACATCAATATCTCTATATTGGCCATTAGCAACCCAAAAATTATGGGATAAACATTCCCAAATAACACATGAAAGTTACAACATATGGCAGTCGAAGTCAGCATATGGGGTGTCCACAAAGGCTTTTACTTCCATCAACCTCCCATTTAAAGGGCCGTGGAGGCTGTTGGAAGTGCAACCTCCAGCAAGAGGGTTCACACATATTTTCAGAAGTGATCAGTTTTAGGAAAAGTCAATCATGGTCAAATATGATCAAATTTTGCCGAAATTTTTATTTCATATTTGGTTAGTATCACACGAGCTATCTACTGATATATGACACTTTGAATTTGGACCACATATGGGCAGTCAAAAGTCAAGCCCTAATCTACAGGTCAAAGCCAAAAACTATTTGAAAAGCATAGCAAAATAAAACGCGATTTCTTTCCAAAATAAAAAATGTTTAGGACATCCGGACATCCTAATGCGTTTTTTTGCAAAAAAAAAATTCGAGATTTTTTTTTGGGGGTGTTTGAGCTGCATATGCAGCCGTTGAGCTGCGCTCTAGGGCATTGTTGCTCCTTGCTTTCTCCTCTTCCTTGCCTCCTTGCCTTCTCCTCTTCCTTGCCTTCTCCTCTTCCTTGCCTTCTCCTCTCCCTTGCCTTCTCCTCTTTGAAGTTTGCACACACTCTTGAGTCTTGCCGTGGCCCGTCTAGAGTCAAGAATCTCTTTCCCTCTTTGCTTTCAAGTTTCACCATGGGTAGAGCTCCGATGTCATCCGTAACCATGTGAAAATTCATAGCCCTACCTCTTGGGAATGCAATTATTGCAAGGGCATGTATAGTGGCTCGGCATCCCGCATGAAGGTGATCTCCTTGGGTTGAGAGGTAAAGGCAGTGGAAAATGCACATCTATACCTCAAAAAACCGTAGAAGAGTTTGACTGCTCAACTCCAGTTGAGTCAAGGGGTGGGTAATTTGCCTATGCCTCCATCATCTGAGAGCACTGTGGGTGCAGGTAATGAGCCCCTTCATGATGAAATTTTGTCTCATCAAGTTCATGATCAGAGTGCAACTAAAATGCCACGCACAGAGAGCATGAGTTTCGTGGGTGCCAATGCCTCTCCCTCTTTTTCATGTCATCAAGCACATTCAAAGATCCCTGATAGTAATATATTTATGAGAGGCAATATAAGGGCTGGAGTGCAAAAGCAACATATGGAAGAGGCCACTAGAGAGTTGACCAAACTCTTCATTCAATGTGGCATTCCATTTAATGTTGCTAATACTCTTCAATGGAAGAGGGCAATGAAAGCCGTTAGTAGAATAGGTGTTGCTTGGGAGGCCCTACGAGACAAACCTTGTGCACTACTCAGCTCTTAAGGGAAACAAAGTTGGTAGAGACTGAAATGTTATCCCTAAGATCTATATGGGAGAAATATGGATGCTCTATTCTATGTGATCGCTGGTCGAACATTCGTAGAAGGAATGTTTATAACATCCTTGTGTTCTCTTGCAAGGGCACAATGTTTTTACGTGCTATACCAGCCCATGCACCAAGCACAGTAGTGATAGGTGAATTTATATTCTCACATGTTAAGAAAGCCATTGAGGATGTGGGAAGTGAGAATGTAGTGCAAGTTGTGACTGACAATGGGTCCAACTGCGTATCGATGGGGTGTATGATTGAAGAGGCATACCCCAAGATTACATGGACAGCATGTGCATCCCTCAGTTTAGATTTGCTTATGGAAGACATTGGGGCACTGCCATGGGTGAAATCGATCCTTGATAAAGCAAAATTCATTGTAAAATTTGTCACTAGTAAGCCAAAAGTATTGAACATCTTTCATGCCCACTCTACCTTGGATTTCCAGAAACCCTCTATCACACGGTTTTGTTACATGTATATAGTACTTGATAGAGTCCTTAGAGTAAGAAAAGGGCTTCTAGTGGTGGCTGAGGATTGGTACAACATTCAGGAGGTCAAAGGAGGAGACTCTCTCTTCATGCAACTCTCAGTGCTCGTTATGGGAGATGATGAATTTTGGACGAAGGGGGATACATTGGTAGCTTCCATTCAACCAGTGTACAATGTTCTTCGCATCACAAATATGGAGGGAAGTACACTTGGTCTTGTATATGAGTACATTGATCGTATACAAGAAAGCATCCAAAAAGTTGTCAAACTCTCGGACATTGAGTAAGTTTGTGAATTGATCATATGATGTATCATGTACTAAATTCTAATAGTAATTTATTATGATTCATATGTTTATAACTTCATTGTTTATTATATTATATATAGGAAGACCAGTTTATGTGATGTAGTGAGAAAATGATGGGATTGGTTTCATAAACCAATCCATGTCGTTGCTCATATTCTTCATCAATTATGGAGAGGTGAGCAACAATTTACAGACATTGAGCTAGAGGATAGCTAGATTGCAGTTCCGTAGCATGGAGCGCTATTTTGGACAGCCCACTGCACGGCTACACGAGAACCAAGTTGCTCCGGTCACATGGTGGGAGAAATATGGAGTCAATACTCCACTATTGGTAAGTATTTTTACCATTTGAATCTATTTTTTATGAATCATGATCTATTATTTTTTTCACGAATCATAGCGAAAATTAGCCTTGCGAATTCTTTCACAAGATTATAGCACAGGTCTTGCAGAGAGGAATTGTAGTACATGGCCCCTATTCCATAGGAAAAAAGGAATAGATTGAGTCCTCAACAGCTTGAGAGATTGGTTTATTGCCATTGTAACCTCAAGTTGTTAGAGACTAAAGGGATCAACATAGCCCTACTACAGGTAAGTTCTAACTTTGAAGTTTTATGAAAGCTTAAAGCTATTTATTAGAGATTTTGATTAAAAAACTGAATTTTGCAGGTCAAAGATATTCCTCAAATCCCTCATGAAGAGAGGGATATCTTTCCCATGCTTGCAGAGGAGTCTCAGAGATTTGTACGACAGACTCGTAGCCGCACTCGAAGGGGTAGGTGAATTGTAAATTTGTAATACTATTACGTACTAACTTTTACACGTAACACAAGTATGCCCATTGCTACGATTTTCTCTTATATATATGCATTGTTTATGTAGGTGATCCATCATTGCCGTCCACTAGCCAACATCCACAGAAGTATGTCTCTACCGAAGACATTGCAGAGTCATCTTAGACTTTAGTTTGTATACCATGCTTCATATTTTTTGGACATAGTGTGATAGTGATCATTTGGATCATGGATGTATCTTGTAAGTTGTTAAATTTAGAATTATGACATGGTTTTACCATTTTTGTATGAGACTTGAGTCATGACTCATGAGTCATGAGTCATGACATTCACAGTTCATCATTCATATATACATTCTGCTTTGGGATTGTGACTTGTCTTCTAAATTCTAAGTTTTATAAAGTTGTAGATTAAGTTTTTTATGTGTTTTTAATACTAGATATATAAATGAATGCTAAACATGCATTATTCATGGTTTATTTGAAAAAAAAAATTAATGTTGTGACAAAATATAATACTCGTTTTTTATTTCCATTTTTTTAGTACCCTACGTACTACACGTTTTAAAACCGGTTTTTAAAACTCGTTTTTAAAACTCACTTTGTACTATGTTGAAAAGCAGGTTCTTTTTAGTGAAAAGCAATAAAAAGTGGATATATTATATCATGTTTATTATATTGAAACATGAAAAATAAGTCAAAAAAAAATTTTTTTTTTTTAAGTCATCTCAAAAAATCAAGCGAAAATTATGCACGGATTTACGCCATTAGCTTTTCGAAGCTTTTTTGCAGATTTTCTCGTCCAAAGCATATTTGGTTTAAGTCTATAATATATATAAAGAGACAGTCTATTGCTCTCAAATAATCACTCATAGAGGAGTCTATGCATAGAGCTTGGCTTTGAAGGTCTTCTTCAACCTTGTGAAGGAGTTTAGCTAGGGTTTCTTCTTCTTCAAAGGATGGGATGCAGCTAGGGTTTGTGCTTCTTCAATATGGAGGACATGAACTTGAAGCTTATGTACACATGGAAGAGATCATCTACTATACATAGAAACTGTGAAGTTATGAAGATATGCAACAAATTGGTGCATATATACGCATAGTTTATGACTCTTTGTAACATTCATGTACTTCATCTTTTGGAATATATGGCATATACGTGGAACTTTGCTCCTTTATCTCTCTAGGTCTT